>SCLD01088467.1:0-13880 GCA_004367895.1 Oikopleura longicauda | reverse complement strand
ACTCAAGTGAGACAAGTAATAAAAGTTTCTAGAAGCCGTCTAAATCTTGTCATATTTTTGGAATTCTTAACCAGAACCTAAAAACACACTTGAGGCACACACCATACCTCTAGTATATTATTAATAACCTGAGGTGAGTCACTAGACTTAGTGTGGGTGGTTTTCTAATGAGTCAGAGTTACTAACACTCCGTTTAGAGAATTCACGCAGCCCCGATCAACGAATTTTGGACATTCCAAGGTCGAATTCTAGGAAAATCAAAAATATTTGTGCAGAACTGCCTTGTATTAAGCCTATCACGTGTTGATTTCACCGTGACAGGCCCTTTTCTTGAATTGTTATCGACTTTAGTCGCTAAAGATCAGAAATTTTCAACTTTAACGGAAATTTTCGGATCTTTCGTGACAAAAGTCGTAGAAGTTAGGTTTTAAATTTATCATTTAGATAAAAATGGGAGAGCGACCGGACATAGCGACGGTGAAAGAAAAATTTATCTACGCTAGTTACAATCGACTATCGTTAGATGCGGACAATCATTTGTTCGATGAGAACCTCAAGTTCCGCCCTTTACCCTCAACCGATTTGGAATTGCCCAACCTGACCACAAGTCGTGCACCGGCGGTCAGCATGCAATTTACAGCATCTGGAGGTAAAATTTAAATTTTTATATTCGTTAAGTCAAAACATAGGCTTTGTTAAATATTCTAGAGAAAAATTTTGATCATCAAAAATCGTTCGAATTGGTTTGCCCAAAAAAAATTGATTTTTTCACTCAAAATTTAAACATTTCATGTTCTAGAAATTAGAGTCTTAGACTATAACGAATAAAAAACGTTTTTCTTTCAAATAAAGTACCTAAGCTTTTAGCTAGGTCACTTATTTTTCCAACTCAATCAACAATTTTGTTTGGCATGAGTTAGTTATAATTATGAAATATTTGATTAATTATAATTTAAGGGAACCAACAATCAGGATATCTGCTGTCTAATCGCAATGGATTGATGCTGAACGCTATCGCGGCCAAGTTTGAACTTGCCACCAAAAGTACGCCCACAGAGGTAAATCGCTCTCATCGTTCAGGACTCAAATAAGTCCCATGAACAAATTATCAAGTTTTCTTATAGGCTATTGCCTCTAACTTTTCTAATTTTGACGGATAAGAAACATGTGTTTTATCAAATTCATGTTATAGGCTATGCCTCTATCAATCATGTATGAATAATGTTAAATTTACTTGATAATAAAAACGAATTTATTTGTTTTATTATTAATCATCACTATTTAAAAGTAAAAAACTTTAGACGACGATCACTCTACTCAAAGATGATGTCGATGATGATAATCTGTATGAAGGAGTGGTCCAGCTCGAAGAAGCTGATCGTTTCAATACATTTGGTTTTGTTAATCAGGACATTACCATGAAAGAGTTCTATGAAGCTCAAATTTCGAAATTTATCCTAGCGCAGGATATAAAAGTTCGAAAATGGCCTTTCCTAGCAATGGTGGGCTTTAAACTGGATAACGATAATCTTGAGGATGAAATGGATGATCCATTCAGCTACCAATTGATCAACATAGCCTCATCAGTGGATGAAGCGTTCAAAGGTGCTGGAAATCCGACAAGAACCGCAAATAACCGGGATATCAACCTCCAACAGGAATATGACCATGAGCTACTCAATATTCTGAGAGAAAAAACAAATCTTCGATTTTGTTTCAAGTAAGTACCTCATTTTTCACTCAATTAAAAATGAGTCAAGGCATGAAATAAAATTTAATTTTAGTCTCTCGGACACAGTCAAAAATACTCCAAAGTTAGCGCCATCTGGCGATAAATTACGTGACGTCTTGTCCAGGGGAAAAGTAAAATTCTCAATGGACACGAAAATTGACTGTTCCATTGTACTGGTGCCGGTATCACTCATCAAATACTTGGATGGGATGACCGACACTAGACCAAAGCAACTGGGAATCACCTTGTTGGATCCGGTAGTGGCAACCAATGACACTTGGGTGTTAGGTGTCAGTCATCAAAGACTGAAAACATCTTGGTCTCGAATTCTTGATACTCAAATCCAAGTGGGTAAAGACGTTATCAAACCCTATGAAAAGGATCTCATGCTCGCATTTCCTGTAAGTATCTTTCTAAAAAAGGAAAATGTGTATAAAATAACGATATAGCCAATGGCTCTAGTAAATGTTATAAATTTAGCTCACAGATCTAATGTTAAAATTAAAATGGGCTTTTATAATTATGAAAATATAGCCTAAGGCTCTATCAAAAGTGTTCATTCATATAATAAAGTAAAAAATTATTTTAGAGCGAACCTGAGTTTATGTTGTCGGACGAACAAAACGCCCCAACCTACGACAAAGTCATTAATGATGTTCTGACTGATCTCAAAATCACGAATCACCTAATGAGAGGAAAACAAGTGGAGCCTTCAGTTCTAGTCCTTTCAAGCATCCTGTACGAAGCAGACTTTCAATTAATCATGCGAAAGTGTATGGTGCAAATGTTCTACGCAATGATCGCCTACGCACCGTTCAGCGAACCATGGGCACGTGATGCAAAAAATCCAAATCTGATGATGGAGTCCTTCAAAAAGTTGAGGGAAAAATCAGTCAAAAACTTCGTCACAGTCATGCTCACTGCGATTCCAAGTGATGTATATCGCCTACAGGCGCTAACTACTGTAGTGACGAGCAAATCCAAAAATGACATTTTGGACCAAAAAATGGAGGTGTTGAAATTCTTCAAAGATTGGGATAAATCCAAATTTCCGGAAAATCTTGAATTTCCATACTGTGGGAATGAAACTAAAATGCCAGCTGTCAATCACTGGAAAAATAAAATGATTCTCACCATCTGTAAGCTTCAATCAAATTGGCCAAATTTGAAACGTCAATTGGAGAAAGAAAAAATTAAGTTCATCGATGAATATTGTGGACTTGGTTATATCGATGACTGTTATGTAGAACTGGCCCGAATTTTGTCAACTCTCTACAAGCAACCACGACACTTCTTTCATATGTATCCATGGTTGTCGAAAAATGATGAACTAATCACTCATCTCGCCGCTAATTTTGATTTGGACATGCAACTGTTTCGAAAAATTCAAAAGAAAAGTTATCGTCATGGAACGATTCCAGCGAAGGCGATTATTGAATTGGACCGAACTATTTCCGGTGACGAAGGTTCAATTTATTGCCTCTTTGATCCAGAAATCTTCCTCCGGAACTCCGAGTTGGCGAAAAAGAAAAAACTAAAATTTCATATAGCCTTAGGCTCTAACACTTTAAATGAATTGGCCCAGCACGATAAAATTCGCAACAACTTGGGCCTACCGGATGTTTTCAGGCATGATCCAATAAATTATCAAGATTATGACGGTTTGAGGATTAGACCTGGTCATTTGTCGAAACCACATCCCAAAACGGGTCAACTGGTGGTCAATGAACGAAGAATGACCTGGGAAAATGCTCCATTTGAATATCGTCGTTTCCTTAACGAATGTCGTGATGAAGACTTTCAAGAACTAGTAATGTTCGAGAATCTTCGACTTCGAACTTTGGAGCAAGAAGAATTTGGTGTTCACTGTATGAAGCGAATCACCATTATCAACCCTGACCGGTCAACTCGGGAAGAATTCTGTCAACAGAAATTGGCTTATCGTCAAGCCTTCTGCCCAGAACACTTATCAGCAGGAGCCGATAATAGAGACATAATCTATGAAACGGTTCAAAAACTTACGGCCAATGAAAACATGTACACATTTGGCTTTTGCCGAAGTATGAGAATCACTGTGCCCATCCCTCAATCGCAGAATTTTATTCATCATCAGGCTTCGATGATAGACATGGAAGCCAATTTTGAAAAAGACTGCAAACTGTTGGAGACTTTGCTCAAAACGCTGGAAAGTTACCATCGATCAAACCCGGCTTCAATTAACTTTCCAGAGGAAGAATTGAATAAACAGTTTGGTCCACCTACGCCGTTTAACAGCTGGAAACTTTTCGTGATTGGACTCAGAGATAAGTTGAAACATCTGGGACACAAGGAAGACACCAACTGGGTCAATATTGTGGGGCTGTTAAAACGTCTGGTAGCTACTCAAGGACATTCCAAAGTGTCCAAACAACTGTTAGCGCCATCTGGCGATAAAAATGATCGAAAGTGGCCGGATTTCAAAATCAGAAATCATAATCCAGATGCCATCTGCTATAACATCACAGCACCGATTGATGGCAGACAAATTTTCGCAGTCCACGAAGGCCTCCACTATTCACCTCGAACTCGAGTGGATCAGCAACAAGTCCCCCTGTACTTGGTCGAGCCAGATCAATTATCAAAAGTGGATGTGGCAGGAGTACTGTACATTGGTATTGCATCTCGAATTATGTTCCAGAATCACAGCCATATCAATAAAGGTCTCAAAGATGCGGTGAACCGAAATGATGGAAACATGAACAATGGTTTCAGCTTTGTCTTTTCATCACTCATTAATGTCACTGACACTAACAAACCAGCTGAACACAATCTGGCAGATGGTTCGTTTGCTACTGGTGGAAAATCACTATCCAAGCGATCAGTCGATAACTGGGTTGTGAAATTAAATCACCTTGGTGGAATGAAAAAAGGCAATCGTACGAAAATCTTACGAGGTAAAAAATTTGCCGGTCCACGAAGTCCTGATGATAACGACGCCGAAGCACGTCAACAAGCTAGGTTAGTTGAACTTGAAGCACCAGTCATTCAAGCGGCCATGATTAAAATGACAAATGAACTGGCGGCCAATCACAACGTTCAAGTCATCTTTCTATCTTGTGGACGTCAAACATTAACACGTCTGAGCAAAGACTGTATGAATTGGGCCACTGGAATTCAAACGGATCTCATGGAAGGTGAGATGAAAGAATTATTCGAAGGAAAATCCCGGCTCATTGACTTAGTCAAAACTCCACTAGTCATGATAAATCCGGAACCATCTTCGGATGGGACCGCATTTGAGCATGAGATTCGGGAAAAACCAAATGGAGGCACTTTTCAATTCAATGTGGACGCGCCAGGTCGTTTTGAAGCTCACATTGATAGTCAAATGGTGAATACATTTCACCTTCAAGTGACAGGAAAAAGTTGTTAAAAAATTTTTAGAGCCTTTGGCTATAACGATAAATAAAATAGATATATAAATGTAATTTATATATTATTAATTTATAATTATAAGTTATTTAAACTTCCAAATAAAGTCATAGATGGTTCGGCAACTAACCCCATGAAATGCATGTTAGTAGCTGCGTATGGAAATCCGTTATTCTGGGCTGTGATGTCAGCTAAAGAGAATCCCACGACCTTGACTCGAGTCATCAGGTCAATTGGAACCAATTATGCAGTTCGGGGAGAAGTTCCAGTGGGAAAACGGGTCAATCTCCGGGCCGTTATCAGTGCAAAAGACCGACTGGAGTCGTTATCCGAGTTAATTGCGAACAATAGAGGTTATATCAATGATTATACCCTCAGCAAAAACTGGGCAAACCCAAAAGATCCAAGATGTCTCCAAAACCTCACACCTACGTTTATTACAGCCCAGACCTTACCTCCGATTCCGGTGAACGACACGTTTTTATGTAGTTCATTATCGGCAAATGCCGCTAACATTGCTCGTGTGGTTCAAATGTTTGGAGATATTTCCCAACTAACAACGGAAACAGCTGAAGAAAAACGTGGGTTGACCTTGTTCGGAATTGGTTTGGGCGCACCAGGATTATTTCTGGGATTATACGGATCTGAAAAGTTTCCAGGCGGACCAGTCACAGAATACCGGAATGATGTGATCTGTGAAGCATTTCGAAATAATAAGTTCGACGTAGCACTGGCTGAAGTAGAGTTCTTCCAGTCACAAGTTCCATCAGACGATCGAGATGGCAAAGAAAAGCTCCAGAAATTATATCAGGCTGGTTTGGATATTTACAATGTCTATGGGCCAACCCAGAGAGCATCAACCATGGAAATTCCAGATCAAGGACTCCAAAACTGGCCCGAATTTGCCAGAAAATTTCCGGGGCAGCTATCTGAACGAGATTGTCCTCTGGAAGAACGTCAAACGGGCGCATCAACGGCTGCCAACAATCAGCTAAATGCTTTCAAGGCCAAAACACGACATGAAGTAGGCCGAACAGACTCGTTCCGACATCATATCACAAGCTTCAAGTTTGTAGATACGAAAAAGGTAAATACTCAGTATTATAATCAAAAAATTATAGTTTTAACGAGCAAAATTATAGATCATATATAGCCGATGGCTCTATCATAAACTCTATATCGTTATAGCCTAAGGCTCTATCATAAATAAAGGTTTAATTTAGGATGTGCACTGGCGTTCAACTCTCACCACTCAGAGGTTATTGGACACGGTGTCTCAAGAGAATATCAACAACAGTGATATGACTCGCCGAATGTCGAATCTGGATCTGACAAGTCAAACGGAAGTCCTGATTGGTCCAAATCCGTCGCTGTCAGTGATTGAAGAAGATATCATTGCATACCTCAACGTCATTCGCCGTAGGGGTACTGTTTATGAGGTCAATTCAAGAAAGAATACGGCCAACCCTTCACGATCATACATGGGAAGTTTCAAATCCCATGGAAACAAATACTCGATAGACAGAGCATTCAGAATTCTGTCTGAAGCACAGACGAAAAATGCCGTCATTGAATTTTTGCTAGGTAAGACCATTCAAAATAAACTGATAATATCGACTCTGTCGCTAACAAAAAATTGTTAAATTATAGGTGCTGGACCATATGAACGCAACCGAAAGCATAGTGCAGCTCAACAAACTGAATACGAACAGAAATGTGGCGTTTCAAATGGCTGCGAAGTGCATTATGTTGACCGCAACATACTGGATCGATCCGATGTGCGTCCGTTCCTATCCGAAGATCAAATTCGAATGATCGAAGAAGCTTATGAGTGGCTTTTTGACAGTGCAATTATTCTATCGAAAATGCACATTGTCGAAAAGACATTAAAAACCCTAAAAATTCAACCTCAACGATATTCCGACAGAGAAATCGTAAACTTTCCTCGTATTCTGCAACATATCTCATGGATCTATCAGAATACTGATGAATCCAACTAGAATATACATTCCAATTCCAATAGAGCCTTTGGCTATAACTCGTTCAAATTCTCTGATGAGAGCTACCAAGCTCAAATATTCAATTCTCATGCATTCCAAAATGTTAATGCCTTAATTACCTGGTTCTTCACCCGTTATTTATGCCTGCCATAATCAAAAATACAGTTATTATGTGACATAATGAAAATTGTTAATTTTTTAGATTTTAAAAATTGAAATAATTTAACAATGGAGTCGGCAAAACGTAGTCTTGACATGAAGTTATCAACGATAGAGCTGTTTGAACAGTCTGGAACGGGACTGGATGACATTGAGTTACCTCAAGACGAATCCTCACCTATGACCGAAGCGTTAGATGACTTGGGTAAGTAATGTGAGGAGTTGAGAGGTGTAGTAGAAGTTAATTTCAGCCACAGCACCACTGCAAATTGTTGAAAGTGAGCCAGAGGATGTAATGAAAAAAGCGTTTGAATTTCGAGATTGTGTAAAAAATCAGGTAAGATTGCTAATGACGTCATACAATGATTATGACGATCTTATTTAGAAAAAAGTGAATCTGCTAGACTATGGAATTGGTTATAGAACGCGATCGATAGCGTCAAATGACGATAAAGAAAGCGAACAATCACCGATTCGAAAGCGAAAAAAGAATTCGCTAAAAGCCAAGAAGGATTCGATTATCCAAGAGCTCAAAGCAGCAGCAGATAAGCTTGAAACAGTTCCTGAAAATCCAATGATACCATTTGAGCCTCATAACTCCATAGCGCCATCTGGCGATAACAACATTGTAGCAAATGTCGAAATGGAAGATCGGCTGGTGTCAAGAATTCGGGATGAAATCCAAGCCTGGACAATTCCACAGGCACTGGAAAGAGAACGTCAACTAGCTGATAGTTGGATGAAACTAACAAAATCACTGGTCAGCAATTTGAAATTAGTTTTCAATAACAATTTCAATTTCGCCACTCAAGACGATGCGGAAACCAACCTGAAGATGATCTCGTCCAGCGAACTTGAACCGTCAAACCTGACCATCACACAATTTTGGGGACACCCAGCGTCGGCCACGTTATGGAAGTTCTCCAGAATCATTCAAATGGACACCAGAAATAACATGTGGTCAAAATGGTGGGCAACGAAAGTCAATGGAAATTGGAAACAAAGCCCTCGAGTAAAATTGGATCAATATTTACAGGGCATGGATTATTTCAATACATTGTCAGACACTTTCTGGGCACAAATGGCATTTAACCCGACGTACAAAACTCAAGAAGGCATCGTAGCAGATCTCACCCGCCTGGGTGACTACGTTAGGTTATCTGGAGTTGAAACGCCTATCATTGAAGAATATTATAAGGTATCGACTAGTGTCGCTAAAGGGTCAGCTAAAGTGGAAGATATTTTGCAGAAGCTAAAATTTCTTTGGCCAGCATCATTAAATCCGCTCACACTTCATTATGGAAAGAATCGATTCGCAAGAATTCATCTTGACCAATGTGAAGATACAGTGAACGTAAAAATGACGGCCACCATGAAAAATTATCGTTTCAATCCGAGGTACGTAAAATATCACCAGAACAAATGGTTATCAATAACATTTATTCTAGTGAAACCTGGAAGGAAGATGCTGATACGGTAGAATTCATACCGTCAAGTCCAAATGGCACCAATAACTCAATTACGTCACACATCAACACTCCAAAAACCAAGACGCCAAAGCGAAACTTGTATCTGGAAAAACTAGAAACAGAACTCAGTAATCAACCAACATCAACGTCAGCTATGACCCTGATGGAAACATTACTAAATAACTGCAAATAACTTATAAAATTGTTAATTATTATAGCCTAGGGCTCTAACTGCTTGAAACTGCTACTGCCATTTAATAAATCACGTTATAACCACCTGGTTCTACCGCTAAATTCGAGACATTCAGAATGAAAGCTATACTGCCATCAGATGCGACAGAGAGTAAAAAGTCAAAAAGTTTACATATCCCATGGTCAAAATGGGAAGCTTTGTCAGAAATGGCCAGAAGGGCAACCACGTGGGGAAAGGGGTGTGGACACAGATGTTTTCAACCCCCGTTCACACTTCGGTTTGTGGTATCATCCAACCTAATCTTCGTCCAAGCAATATCATGTCCACGATTGACAAAATGTCAAGCGGTGGATGAATGGCATTGGTATAATGATTTGCATTATATCCGAAGGTATACACCCCCACCTACGCGACCAGTCAACTTCAGAAATGCGTTGGTGTGTAATCGTGTAGGTGTAGTGCAGGGACCATTTGAGGAATTGGATTGGCAAGTTCAATCACAGAAACTGCTTGATATGTTTTTTAAGCTCAAAGAAAACCCAATTCAATATAACAAATCCACCAAATCATTCTGGTGGGCTGAAATTTTCTTTCGTCACAATAAAGATTTTGTGGCTGGTCTATATTCAAGATACACGGAAGTTTTCCAACTTCTGGCTAGATATCTTCCCACTGAATACACCAGGTAAAACAGAGTCCAATTATGGTCATAGACCCTAACGATAATCAATCTAGGCACCGCACATATGCAGATATTCATAGTGGTTCGGATTTATATGAGAATATCGCCCCTGTAGATAAAGAGGACGCAAAACAATTCCGTCAACATGGAAAGATATTCAATCAGACTCGAGTCCACGTGCAAAATTGTAAGATTCTAGGACTGAAGACTGTTCATCTCAAGAAAAATCGCCAAATTGAAAAAGAAAGGCTATTCAAAGTTAAAAATAGGTAAGTTTTTAATGTGCCCTAAGGGGTCACTAGCATAGTGGTCAAGGCACACAACAGAACGGGCAGTGAAGTGCAAGGGGTACCGGGATCGATTCCCGGCCCACGCAAATGATTTCGAAACTGAAAGTAAGCCTTCACGTACTGCCAAACCATCTGAAATTGCCGCCTTGATCCATGAAAGGATACCTCTTTTAGTAAATCCTAAAATGAATATTTTAATTTTTAGGATGGCGGATAAGAGTGATAATGAGTTATCGTCAATGACGCTAAAAGGGGAATCAAATCTGGAAGCTTGGTATCGACCGGTCAAGCACATTCCTATGAAGTTGTACAACAAACAAATCACCCCAGCCATATATCATAACAATCACAGACACGTGACTGAACACTGGGCAACATACAAAACTACGTTGGAAAAATTTCTAGCGCAAGGAGCGATTGAATTAATGCCAGAATCCTTTGCTCCAACCCTCTGTGCGACATTTGTGATGGCCAATGCTGACGATCCAATTAAAAAATCGAGAGCATGTTACGATGGTGGAGCATATAAAACTCTAGAATCGTATAAGTGCCCATGCAAGTTGGATGGCCTTCCAGAGGTAACAAAGGCACTCGAGCCTGGTTTCAAAATTGGAAAAATTGATGATTCTAGTGGCTTCTATCTGATGAAGTTGAACGATGAAAGCAGAGAACTGTGCTGTGTCGAATTTGGCGGCAGATATTTTCAATACTTGGCACTACCATTTGGGGAAAGAAAATCACCCAGTACCTTTCAAAGAGGAAATATGGCCGTGGTTAACTTTTTACGTCATTTTGGAGTAATTATTTCTCTCTACCTTGATGATAGAATGATCGCGGAACCAGTGTTATTGCCTGAAGGCACTAAAGAAGAGATTGAAGAAGACCAGAATCTGGCCAGAAATATGTACTTATCAGTACTTATTTTAGTTGCAGCAGGAGGATTCTTAAACCTCGAGAAGTCAGAATTTATCCCTTCCTACGAACAAGAATTCTTAGGAATGGATCTCAATACTCGTCACTGTATTGTATCTGTACCCGAAGCCAAATGGAATCGTTTCCAAACGGCGCTTAATAATATTATAGACCGTAACTGGTTCACCCTTAGTGAGATCGAGAAATTAAGAGGCCAGGCTTGTTCCTTTTTGTTTGCAAGCCATAACCTAAAATTTTTTATTAGAGAAATGACCAACATTATCACGCTAACCTACGCACAAAATAAGGGTAAACTTTATTATTTGTTTAAAAATACCAAGCTTTTAATGAACCAAGAGCTAAAACTAGAGTTCCTGGAGTGGCAGCATTTAACTTTAATACAACTCCGCCGATGCTGGGTACCACCAATACAATTAGGTGTGAAAAAAGTGTCGTTATTTACAGACTCATCCCTTGCCCAATTAGGCGGACTGTTATACGATGGTCTAAAACGACAAGGAGAATTTAAAATGGGATTCACAGAAACTATGGAAGAAGATTCCATAGCCCAGAAAGAGGCGTGGGCGATATTGTATTCATTATTACACTTTAGAGACTTAGTCTATAACACCATTCTTATTTTGTATGTGGATAATCAAACGTGCTGTTGGGCATTCACAAAAGAAAGCTCAAGGTCCCGTAAATTAAATAATACCATTATTCAAATCCTACGCCTAGCGAGGGTACTTCACTGTACGCTAGAAGTCGTATGGATACCAACTCTACTCCAGCTGGCCGATAAACCGTCAAGGGAAATATCCTTAAATGAAGAATATTTCCCTCAACCGGCTTTCGATCAGCTCGAAAAAGTAGCTGGATTTAAATGTCACGTAGACACAATGGCTAGTGACACGAATAATAAATGTGACAAATATATTAAATGGCGGGATGACAATGTACGTTTTAAAAACTGTATAGGGTTAGATTTTTTAAACACAGATCCCAAAAGTCTGGCCCACTTTAATCTTTATTGTTTTCCGCCAAAAAACTGTATGGCTCTCACGGCAGAGCATTTATGGCGAAATTACATGTCCACAAATTTTATTTTCATATATCATCAGTTTGAGGAACTCCCGTTGGCCTGTGTAAAACTATTAAATGCACAATCAGTGCGTAAAATAGTGCTTAGTGATCAAAAAGCCGTAACTTTCATACCCAGCGAAAAACGAGTAACGTTGTTATTGCCAGATGGCACTAAAAAGAAAATTTTGGGCACACCCAATATTAAACCACGATCAACAGTGGCCCTTATCAATGATATAAGGCCACTAAAGAAACGGTGGTCCCGAAAACGTAAACACTACAATCAATGTGAGATTTTATCAGTTGTAAATAATATCAAGTAAAGTCGGTTTTCATCCATTGTACCCTATCTGTATACAATTCAGTATTCATTCTATCACTAATCACTAATGTTGAGCCTTTTTAGATTATCATGAATGCAAAAAACGTGGGCAGATATCTGCTGGAGGTGGAAGAATCGGTAGGAAAATTACTGACAATTCTGAGGTATGAAAAAATTAGCGCCAAAGGCGATAACCATCTAACATCTGACCTAGACTGAAACCAGACCCAGTAGAAGATACCATCTTACTACCGATTATCACCATAAAAATGCTCTCGCAAGAAGCAAAAGAAGTAATCAGTATGATACCAACTTGTCATCGATCAGAATATATCAAAACAGTCCAGGAGCTGCTTGAAAAATTGGAGCACTGGGCCTCAAAATGCCCGAATACACTACAGTTAGAATATCTTACGGAAAGTGACGAATTTGTCAAATTAAAAGAGGAATTTTTAAAGTTGGTTTTTGATACTCATGCCATCACAGCTGCTTGTAGTGCACAATCATCGGTGCACTGGGACATTGAATATCAGACCAATCATCTGCCTGACTCACACGGAGTCAATAACGTACAAAAAGATAGGCTGAAAACGCTGAAATCCATTTATGCCAAAACTCATCATGAACAAATCATGCTCGTTAAAGCCAAAATGGCTGTAAAATATGGACAAAGGGTTGATCCAGTCCGATGGACTGCGCCTAATGGTCTGGACGAGATGGCTATCTATTTTGGAAGCCAACCAAAAATAACCAGATTCATGCAAGAATCAGTGCACCACAGAACCTATCAAGACGAATGTCGAGAACGATTCCGACGTGAAAATGATGAAAAACGGCCCGTATCCGTTAACATAATCATCGAAAATGACGAATCCGAGGACGAGGCATCTCCAAAACGACGTCGGGTAGACATGGATAGTGCATCCATGATTCTCTAGATCAAAAAATGAAAAAATTTCTTTAGAAATTTTTTCAAAAAATTCAAATTATTCACGTGAGTGCCACAAGAGAGAAAAAATTACAAAACATGCCCGTAAATTACTAATAAATTTAATAATTTAGAATTATGTACACATTTACTATTCCATCGGGCGATCACAGTGAAGAATTAGACCGCTACAGGGATCTTCAACGACGCGCGATGAATGAGGCAGGTCAAAGACGAAAGAATTTTATCGAATACAAGAATTTATTACGAAAAGTGCACCTTCATACTACAGAGGATGAAGCCACACAACTCCTCATCTCTACGGTAACACATCGTTATAGACTTAGTCTCTAATGAATTAATTTAGAGTCCACTAGAGATGAAACGGAACTATCAACATTTCAAAATGCTCATTCGGTACTATAACCTTGTGTGTACCGAACGCGAACTCGTACTAGACCTGCATCATATTGGCGAAACATTATCCCAGCTGGAAGTACGTCAAGATACCTTAGCGAAGCATCAAATCGAAATAAGAAAATTCTTGGGTCGAAATGCACACATTCTGAACTATCGTCCATATTATCAATAACTGCCTGCCCCTGCCCTAATCTTTATAGCCTATGGCTCTAACATGCCCAGATTATCCAACCAATACTGATCTAATAATCAGCCATTTCAGGATGTCAGCGTCTGAGT
>SCLD01088456.1:0-13888 GCA_004367895.1 Oikopleura longicauda | reverse complement strand
TTTTTTAACGGATAAACGTTATAAAAATTTATTAGGGGCAGGAGAAAAAGCGGCTAAATATTTTGAGGATTATAAGGGGAACGTGGAAGCTATGCAAAGGCTATATGATAAGGGTTCAGAGTTCTTTTTAGATGAACTTAAGGACCTGTTCGAAGGAGGGATGTATATTACGTGGGCGGACGCGGTTAAGGAAATTAAAATTCATTGTGGGTATCGGGAAGAGGTAACCGATATTTTGGAAATTTTTAAAACTTTAAAAGACATCGCTATGAAAACGGCAAAGGAAATGCCAATGCAAACTAAAATTTTGAAAATGAGGGATGAACTTGAAAAGTGGATGATCAAGGATAAAAGTAAATTTATTGATGGTCTTGATGTAAATAACCCACTCGCGACGGCAAATATGACTGTTAAAGAGGAATACAGTCCTATAATTTATGCATTATTTCAGTGTATAGTTTATTGTTGTGGTAACACGCCAGAACAAAAATGGAAAAAAGTGCTTTTAGAATTTTATAAGAACCTAGGTGAAAAACCTTCTTATGAGGCCTGGCAAAATAATAGATTATATTTTTTTGAATTATTCGATAAAGCGGGAACAGGGTTCAATGGTCAAAATTTCGTGGGGGAAACGGAGGTTGAGGGTTCAGTTGATGAACAAAATATGATTAACTCGAAATTTGGAGGTCAATCGAATAAAGGGTCTCATCGCAATGGTAATCGAGGTAATTTTTCGAGCGGGAACTTTAATAAGGGAACATCTGGAAGCAACCAAGGTTTTCGAGGTTCGTTTCGAGGCAATAATAGGGGTTTGACGTCAAGAAATAATTACACGTCGCGAGGGAATTATAATAACACCAATTCGAATAATCGAAGTCAAAATGGGGGTAATAAATCGTATGGGAAACGAAAATGTTATCATTGCTCAGATTATGCAAATAAGCCTGTACATCATGATTTTCCTTTTGGTGGGGGTGAAAAATGTTTATATGATAAACAAGGAAAGCTTAAAAAGAGGGTTCGAGTCGTAGCGATGTGTGAAAATGAGGGTAACATGTTTGGGGAACAGCGAATGGAAAACGGTAACATGGAGTATCAATCAGAATTATATCAAGGATTTGATAACATGTTAGGGTTACCTCAATTTGGGTCAGAAACCCGAACCCAAAACCAAATAACCCAAAACCATAGCGATGAGTATGTGTTGAAGGAGACACCAGATGGTGTCCTGATTGGAGCAATCATTGAGGATGGAGACTTTGTGGACATGAATGGTCACAAAGCCTTAGGAGCGGATGTGAATTTTGACGATTTGGAAAATGAAAGAGGCATGATGGAGATGGCGACACCTATACTTAACTGTAAATTTGTCGCACCCAATAAACCTAACCATTATTTGATAGGCCGACTTACCTTTGACAGTGGTGCAGCGAATAGCATGATAAATGCTAAGGCATTACAGTACTGTCAATGGAAAAAGTCTGGTCCGCGTTTGAAAAAATATATTAGTGCAGGGGGAGATAGTTTACCGTTGTGGAACGAAGTGGTCGATGTGGCGTTAGGAATCGCAGGTCAAGGCATGTTTGTATTAAAACAGGTCTTGGTAGCAGAAACGAGTGTAGTCGATCAAGTCTTGGTGGGTAGAACGGATATGAATAGGCTAAAGATCATGATGGATTTTGAAAATCGAAAAATGAAAATTGGGGCAACCGGTAACAGTGAATGGTTCCCCATGACTATGCAGTGTATAGATTCCATAGCGACGGTAAAAAGCGTTAAAAATTCACAATCACAATCGAATTCGCAATTGCGAATTCCAAATAACGATATAATGTCAATAGATCAAGTGTATCAGGCCATAAGAACTTGGAAATCACGAGAGGACAAAAATGGTGTTTTAGAAACACATAAAATTGAAAATGAGTGTACACATAGCGATGACAATTGTGATTGCGACCAGTGGTCGACTTATGTGCATGACGAATCATGTACTAGGTTGGATAAAGAGTGTGTAGGATGTAAAGTATGTGTTAATGAAAATTGGTCGAAATTGACAGAAATTGAAAAAGAAAAACCAGACATTGAAAATCGAACCGGTGTAAACGCTAGTCAATATATGAATGCATATATTGAACGGATTCGCCAAAGAGAGTTAAATTCAAATTCTAGTGCAGAATGCACTATAGATGAAAGAATCCGTCGTGAAGACCCTGCACTTTTCAGTGCAATAAAAGACCTGATTGAGGAATATCGGGATCTTTTTTCAGGTGAAATTGGGGTGTTAGATAAAAAGTATACGGTCAAAGCGCAAATAACGGGAAAATTGTCATCGCAACGGCCAGGACATCAAAAATTTCAAGGAACAACATTAGTCGCGATTATGAAACAATTTGCAAGACAGTTAGCACATGGAGTCATAGCGAAGGTTGAAGATGTGGGTGTAATACCGAAAAATCATATGCAGATTTTACCGGTTAGTAAGAAAGATGATGATGGAAACGTAGTCCAAGCAATAAGTGCCACGAGGGTAGTAGTAAATGCACAGTCAACTAATGCGCATACATTATACAGTGGGACGCAAACAGATAATCTAGAAGACTCAATTCAATTTGCTGCAAGGGCAAGTGAATTGGGTTTGAATTTAAAAGCTGATATTTCAGATGCGTATTATTGCATTGCGATGGATAAAGAAATGTGGCCGTATTTTTGTGTAACAGTTCCTTTTATTGGAACATGTTGTTACCTAAAATTAGTTCAGGGTTGGGCCCCAGCAGCTCAGTTCTGTCAGGAAACGATGGGGAACATTTTTTTTCCACTCTGGGAGAATTTAAGAAAGTATATGGATGACGTCATTATAACGTCATTCATAGACAAAAATGATTATTTGAAAAAGTTGAGAGATTTTTTTAGTTTATGTAGACAAAGTGGACTTAAATTGAAGGGTAAAAAGTGTTACTTTTGCGTTCGGGAATTTAACTATTTGGGAACACGAATTGAAAGAGGTAAAATAATACCGAGTAGGCACTATTGTAGTAGAATTGAGGACATTGCGATGGAATCGATAATAACGAGATCGAATTTAAAATCTTACATTATGAAAATTCAATATTTAGCAAGGTTTTTAAATAGATCAACAGAGGTATTAAAAGCATTAAGGGATGCATCTAATGGGGATGGTAAATTGCGTGTAGAATGGACAGAAGATTTGGTAAAAGCATTTGATCGAACGAAAAGAGCGTTAAAAGAATTACTGGTAACACACCCGTTTGACCCGGTGTTACCCACAGTATTTGTGGTGGACACTTCACTCGTAGCGACGGGAGGTTTTTTATATCAGGTTGGACCTGAAGGGCCGAAATTGATATCATTTTTTAGTAGGAGTAGAAAAGATCGGGAACGGAAGTGTCCACTTTCATCATGTCATACGGAAACATTTGGGGTCGTAGCAGGTGTTACCGCGTTTTTACCATTTTTAAGGCAGTGTAAACAGACGGTCACCATTGTGGTAGATAGTAAACCATTAGTTCAGGCTTTTCAAAAATTTCGAAATTTTCAATATTCGAATGATGTAAATCTAAATCACGCGTTGTATAAAATTCGAAGCGTAATTGACGTTAATTTTGTACATACATTGAATGTAAACCCGAAATTATGTTTAGCAGATGTGATTAGTAGACTTGGGGAGTTTCAAACAAATAAGGGATGTATAGGGGTCCCCAAGTGTACCATTTGTAAAGCAGCAGATATGGACGATCGTGACCGATTAGCAACCATAGCGATGGTAAATGATTGGGTTCAAATGGGTAAAAATCACGGAAATTGCATAGAGGACGCGTGGGAAGTGTCTGTGGGGAACAAACCAGATTCGTACTGGTTCAGCGTTATACGTCCAGAGATTCCTAATCATTTAATGGCGGTTTTCGCGAATTCACAGGTTCAAACAATCGAGGGCTTAAAACGGAATTTTGCTTTAATAAAAGAAGCTCAACAGAAACATGGGGATTATGCGAAATTGTTTCGTGACATTCAAAAAGGGGTAACGAGTTACGCGAAAAAGAAAGCAAGGTTACAAACACTGTTAGTAACCAGGGCAGCTAAAATTGAAAATGGAATAATAACTTTAGAAAAAGTCATTAATGGGGTAACATTCCGAGTTATTCCGATTCCAAATAACTTAGCGATGGTAGCAATAGCAGCAGTACACAAAAGTGTAGGACATCAAGCAGTGAGTCAATTGGTAAAACATGCCCAGAGGCATTTCGAAATTGAAAAACTGAAAGAGAAAATGGACAAACTGGTTAAAAAGTGTGTTAAATGCACGCTTATGCGTGGAGGCTCGAATCAAAAGTTGAAACTATCACCAGTACCACTACCAAGAGCAATGTTCACAGTAATTTTAGCTGACGAGGTCATGAGGACAATTCGGGGAAAGTCATTAAAATTTATCATAGCGATGGAAGCTGTTTCGTCATTTGTCACAGTAGTTACATTTGACGGTAATATGAATGGTGAAAAATTTGTAGGAATCATGGCTCATATCAAAAGTATTTTATGTCCTCATAATAGCGATAGTGTCAATATTTCGTTGCGATGTGACAGAGCTAAGTACCACACTAGTGCGATGGTTAAAGAGGTCTTAGCGATGTTAAATATAGATTTACAATTACACGATTCCACCACATTAAGTAAAAATACCATTCCGGAATTAGACGTCAAAATTAAAAATTTTAGTAAAAACCAGATTCAAATTCTGGAGGATAAACCGGTAACGGCAGAGCAAAGTTGTCATTTGGCAGCTGCGGTCTGTAATAATACAATTGGGCACTTGGGATATACCCCAGCGGAATTATTTGTAGGACGAGGATGGAATTCTGCAGAATCGTTAAAAATTAATGTGAAAAACATTTTGAATGAGTTAGCATTGCGAAGGGAACGAAGGCGAAATGAGGATGAAAGGAGACGTTTAGGGAACAAATTAAAATTAGAAAAACGGTTGATACCGTATAAAGATGTTGACCTAAATAGTAGTCTCATAAATAATCCAGATGTCATAAAAATAAAAGTCGGTGACTCCGTCACAATTAAGCAGGAATTTAACAAAAATGAACCGATGTGTGCATGGAATGTAACAAAGTTAGACTTTGTCAAACGGAAAATGTTTGTAGAACGAGATAGTGGATTAGACAAGGGAGTCAAAAATACTAAATGGTTAGACTTCGCGATGGTAAAAGACATTCATCCAGACGAGGAAACAGTATCAAATCAGGTTCTAAATATCGAGGGGCGAGAGGGGAAATGGGTAACCTTTGCGATGGTAGAAGGGGTTTACCCACTCGAAAACGCACTATTTGAAGTGCAACGAGTACAAAATAAAAATGATGGTATCAGTCATGAAGAAAAATCGCGTGAAGAATTTAACACATTTCTTCGAAAAGCGTTTTTCGCGATGTTAAGCACGAATTCGAGTTCAGAATTCGACAGAGAATTCATGAATATACCAGAAGACGAATTCTTCACGATGGAAAGTGCTGAGGCGCCATCATCTACAGAAGTTAGTGAAGAAGAATTCAAGGCAGAAAACGAAGACTGGAAATCGGAATCGAAATGGGAAGATTTGGAAGATAAGAAGTTAAAAGAAGAATATGAAGAAGTCAGCCAAGAAATGCTTGAAGAATCTGAAGAATTTTTGAAAATGAAAGAAGAAGAAGAAAAAGAAGAAATGAAGGAATCAAAAAGACCGTCAAGAGAAGCTGCAAAAACCGGACAAGGCCTTGGGGCCTTCAGCAAGTATTTTTAAAAATTCTCCGTTGCGATGGTGGTGTTAAAACTGTAAAAATTTTTGTGAACATTAAATGTTCTATTGTTAATCATGCTAGGCAGATCAAGCATAAAATTACCTATTCAATAATCTTAAAAGTTTTAAAATCGAATAAGAACAGCCCAAGTTATGGCTGATTTAGTAAAAAGTCTTAAAACTCAAAATCAAGACTTTATTTTTTGTTAAAATTTTCACAAAGTGGGCGGTCAAAAAGGGTAACACAGGGGGGTAACAACCAATTCTTTTTTCAAAAATAAGGCCGCGCTGACCATTTTGCATTGATTTTGATAGGTGACAGCGTGAGCGCCGTCATTTTTAGGAAGAGAGAGTTTTAGAGCGAGTGGATGCAGATTTGGAAGCAGATCTTCCAAGAGCATTTAGCGCCCTCCAGAATCAAAACTACCAAACTTGAGAACCCTTTCAATACCATCGCTATGGGAAAATCAAATAACCATAATTAAATATAAGATAAGCAACTTATTTTAACACTGACGGTCAAACTGTTCGACTAATCGAATCAGAATAACTTCCAGTATTAGAATTATGGTGCCATCCATTATTTCACCGGGGTAAACAGCGGTTTAACCTGGTTCAAAATTCGTAAATTTAAATTTTTTTTACAAATCTTTATCAGAATACACTAATAATTTCGGTTAAATTAGCACATTTATTTTTCCCTTTAAAAACAACAAAAACAGCTTATCTGTTTTAACCAAATTAGCACATTTATTTTTCCCTTTCAAATGTCAAAAACAGCTTATCTGTTTCAATCAAAATTAGCACATTTATTTTTCCCTTTCAATTTTTTTGCAAAACCAACGTTAGACTACAGGTTGAACAAACTGGCATTAATAAAACTAACATCTGCGTAAATCAAATAAAGAGGGGAGTGGCTTAGAAGGAGTAATATTTTACAGTCTCAAATAAGCAGAAATAATTTTTAGTCATTCGCGATCGCCAAGATTACCGTTGCGATGATTAATGCCATTCTTCATTTTTGTTTCGAAATTGATAGAAAGCTCGTCTGAAGAAAATTTGACATAAGTTAAAATTAAAAATATAATAATTCGTAAATCATATGAAAATATGAACCTGAGTGACTCCAAATATTGATCGGTGAAATACTCATCAACATGACCTTGACGAATCCACGTGTTGACCCAACCATCATCGGTCAGACCAGATAATGAACCTTCTAGCTGATTTACTTTGCGACGGGCGTTTTTGATCTAAATTTGTTCATTAGAAAATTTATTTCGATTTTAGAATGTTTCTTTTCGAGATGGAAAATTTTTTTAAAAAGAGGGAAAATAATAAAACGTACCAAGCGCATATCGACACCTCGAGCGCGACGGTGAGAAGAACAGAATTCGTCAGGTTCAGCTTCATTTTCACTTCCGCTTTCGGAAGAATAATCGGAAGCGGCCTGTTTGATTTCTTCGCTATGGGCAGGATCTTCAGGGGGTGACCCAATTGCAGGTCCATCAAAACGAGCTAACTCGAAACCACGAAATAGCTTGTATAAATAGAGCAAACTGCCTATTCGAAAAGGTTAAGTCATTTAAGGTCATTTAAGGTCAATTAAAAATAGAAAATTAATTCCCAAAGAATTTTTTTTCTACATCTCATAAAAATTCCAGGTCAGTTAAGGTCATTTAAGGTCATTTGAGGTCATATTTTAAGGGAAGCTTACAGATTAGGCAGACGATAGCGCGGGATGGGAAATTTCGTAATTCCAACTCCACCTCTTCAAGGCATTCCAAATGTTTCGCGACTTCCTCAGATTCCATATTCTTGATTGAATATCCAGCAGGCAAAGTTGTATAATGCTTGCGGTGATAACCATCAGGAGTGCACAAGGGCTTGGAGTAATATGAATCGACCTTAAAAATTTGTTAATTCTTTTTTTGAAAATTTATTTTCGGGAACACGAAAAGACAATTTATTAAGGGTAACACACCTGATTCACAATCAAAGGATTGTTGGTCACTCCAAAACGCCTAGCAACCAGATTCAAAACCAGCTGAAAATTGGTTTTAAAATTGAAATTCGCGATGGAAATAAAATTTTTTTACCTCAACCATTTGTCTCAAAGGCTTGGAAAGGTTGGATTCGGGATTTCGACCGAAATTTTTACCCAAATTCAATCGTAGCCGGAGGTATTCCCCTTGAAAATTTTTGGCTAAAATCAGTTAAGTTAAGTTAATAAAAAGTTAAAAAGGTCAAATAAGATCAAATAAGGTCAAATAAGGTCAAAATGGTTTCAACCTACCAGATGTGGTACCATTGCGATGGAAAGTCACCCAATCGATGTCAGTACTAGAAAAGAGACCATTGCCATCAGTTAAAATGTCTCTTCTAGTGACACATGGAAGTTGAAGAATCAGCTCGTAGGCAATGACACCTACGCAGTGCATTTTCAAAGTGCTCGTACAGTCCACATAACCAGGCATGCAATTTGCACAAGATTCTTCAAGGCAGGCAAGTTGATAGGGGTTGCGACTGGGACATAATCGAGAACACGTGTTGGCAATAATGGTCAAATATACGACCAATAATGCCTCACACGCAAACCCAGCGGTAACCACTTTACCACGATGATTTGCCCTTCCCCATCGGTACCAAGAATCTAAGAATAAATGGGTAACGGCAATTCAACAAATCCAGATAATTAAAAATTTTTTTTACATACCATTGGGTAACTGGCAAAACACCTCTGGTGGTCCAAAGTAAACGCCCAGATCCATGGGAATAGTGATTTTGACCAAATCGGGTTTTTTGCCATCGCGACGGTGAAGTGTTCGGAAATGTCGACGCCAAGAAGGAACGGTAACGACTCTCTTACCCCACCAATCGGGCAAAAGAGCAAGGTCGGGCCATGCAGCTAAATAATATTTAAACTAAGTTCGGACAGGGAAAAGTTTTTTTTTCTAAAAATATTTCGGGAACAAAATTTTTTTTGGGGAACTTACTTAAATATTTTCGCTCAGTTGAACGATCATACCAGGTGCGATAAGCTCTATCGGCAGGTTCAACTTCATTGTATCGATTATCATATCGATAATTTCGAGTATAAGTGCAAAACCATCGGTCGGAAGATTTCTTTTCCGCTACCCGATTGAACCAAAAAGCTCCGATATGGCTTTAAGCTGTTTATGAACGGTATAACCAGAGTTAAGAGTGAATTCCGAGAAATTTCAAAACTTTCATTTTTAATCCAAAATGTCATTTTATTCTAAAAAGGACATTTAGGGCTAATTCCGAGAAATTTCAAAACTTTCATTTTTAAGTCTACCCAAAACAAAAATAAAAACCGACCCATAAACACTTCGAATTGGGTCCTCAACGACTGGACCACCTACTTTAGGGCGGATCACAAGAGGGCGCATTGAGGGTTGAGCAGCGACACCTTCTGGTTCCGAGTCAACAATATCCATTTTCAGACTCAGAGCGCGTTCCTTTTCTTCGGAGGATCGTTTCTTTTGAATATGATAAGCACTCAAGGAAGGGGTAACAGTTACATCAGCTTCTGATGCGGAACCAGAATCATCGCCATGGTCATGAAAAGGTGTTGCAGTGTCATTTGTACTTGGAACAGGAGGGGTGAAATTTACCTTGGCCGGTTCGGGAACATTTGGCGGAACCACGGGAACATTAACAAGAGCGGTAACAGACCCATCAGTAGATTTAGAAACTGAGTGATCAACCTTTGGCGTTGAAACCCAAACACCATGACACCCACTAAGGCCACTCCAAAAACTGTTTTGGGTAACACGACCAGATAATGGATGTCCACCAGGGTAAGGTACCGCACGGGGACCCGGACAGTTCCAACTTGTCCACTGATTCCTGTGACGTTTGTAAACACCATTGCGAAGGGTAACACGGGGCCGATAGGTGGTGCTCACACCGGTAACACCAGGAAGAAGCTTTTCCAATTTGGGATATTCGAGAAGAGTTCCGTTCTTTTGAACTTGAACTTCATGAACATCGTCAGTCGAACAACTCAAAACAGTGAATTCTTCATCTTCATCATCAGCATCATCTTCAAGGGTAACATCATCAGCTGCTTGGAGAACAGGTGCCTGACATGGTTACCGAAAATTTTATAATTAAAAAAAAATATTTTTTTTCAAAATTAAACTCAAAATCAATAATAATAATATTTTCGAAACCAACCCTTTTCGCGACGGCGCCACCCAGTGACCTCAATCCGAGGCGGAATAGACCAACTTGAACTAGCCACTTTTCGTTGCACACTGGCATTTGGAGCTCGATGTTTTACCCGAACTGAAAAGACTTTGTTTGAGTCCAGCTCACAATGCCGAAAATAGACCAAGTTCGGGCGTATATGTCGAACCGAATAGGTTACCGGTTCACCCAATAACCGTCGATGTTCAACTCGACATGTCATATCTGCATCGCTAAGGGTAAACTTTTCACTGAGACGATCCATTTCAGCAAAATAAGCACCATTGCGATGATCACGTGGAGTTTCTTTTATCACCCGGCCATTATGATATGTCGGTGATAAGGACCAGATAATTTCGTGGGAGTCGAGAGTAGAGGGTAGGTGCTTTAAAGAGGTTGGGTAACAAATTTTCAACATTTCGGAGGACAAATATAGAGATATATAAGTCATCAGAAATGTTCAAAAGGGTAACACAAAATGGGTAACACGACCAATCCTTGAAATCGAGTTCCCTATCTTGTTTCCATTTATCTCGGTTAAATCCAAAAGCTTTGAATTGGGATTTAAACCGGCCGCCAAAGGCACTCAATCGTTTTTTCTGATTACGAACCCGTAAAAACCGACTCTCGTACGACTCAGGTCGGACCGACCCCATAAAGTTACCATTGCGACGGATATATTCTGCACCTGAGGATGTTTGAGGTGTAGAATCGACAGCGATCGGTGGCAAATCAGCATGATTCAATGGCATTCGAGACAGACGGGGAACAACGGGAACACCAACATGGGAACAATCCGTAAAACAGCCGTCATAACGAAGACGCCGAGGGTCACGATCAGAAGAATCAATCAAAGACATCTTAAAAAGAAGAAAATAATCGTGAGATTTGTCGGACATCCGATGCTATCTCCATTCGAATTAATCTGATTTTCAATATTGATACTGATATTATGCGCCAATGATAGTTTATATGTTAAAAAGAATCATTGGAACATGATAACAATCCAATTCTGATTTATTGACCACGATATTATTTGTTACTTATGAATATTGATATTGATATTGCAATTTTTGAAAACTCAAATAAATCAACACGCATAAGTATCAAGTAAATTCGATACTCCTGGTTTACACTGGCGAACAGTCATAGCCCAGATATATATATTGATATTGCAATTTTTGAAAATTGTCAAAACGATAAATATCGGGGATATCACAGTTAGCGACCGAAATTCCTAAAATTTCCTTTCAAAAGCGACCGGCCAGTTTGACTAATAGATCACAGATACCATTGCGACGAGTAAATTTGAGCCGGATAATCTCTAAAAGTCTCAATTCATCCGAGTGAAAAACTCTCAAAATTATTGTGAAATGAGATAAGCTGATCAGAAAGCTGAAAAATTCTGATCAGGACCACCTACGCATTAAGGATGGGCACGGTTTCAATAAGCAATCGTGTTGACCAGTTGGGAATATATAAGCTCGAAAAACCGATGGCGCGATCCCACTCTTAAACCTACTCATGGAATTAGGGTAGCCTCAGCACAACCGGATCAAAGGTCATCTCAAAAGTCACTTTTGGGAAAATTCCATACCCGAACTCCCTAACCTCGAATTAGTATGTTCCAATATTTAGTTTGGAATCTTACAAAATTCTCATATGGCTTATGTATCCTTAAAATTCGTTTTTTTTCGTTTTTCGCAATTTCACAAATTTTCGCAATCCATTTCAGCTCTACAACTTTTTAGTACAAGAGCCATCGCAAAGGAACTAACCCAAATTGGGTCCAAATCAATTCACCCAGATTGGGCAACCCACGTGACAAAAATTTACCGGCATAAATCAAAATTTTAAATTTTTAGCTCACTCGAGATAGTCAAGCAATTTTGAAACTTTTTTCAAAAAAAAATAAAAAGGTCAAAACGGGAACAAAATGAATGAACCAAATGAACCGGAAGGGTTCAAGGTAGATGACACGCGATGGGAAGTGTTAACTTCGATGTTTCTAACAGGGTTGGGCAAAAATAATGGGAAAACGGTGGTAAAAATTTTGGGTAACAAAGAAAAGAGAATTTCGGACATCGCTAAGGGGAAAATACAAAAACTGTGGACCACCATATCGGAGTTCAAACAGTGCTTTCATGGACAACCGGCCTCGGTTCAAAATGAATTATTTTATCGCGAAGCGTTATGTGAGGTTTTGACCCAACAAGCACAACAAACTGCTTGTTGGAAACTTTCGTTGACAGAGTGTATAAATCCATTCGATGGAACATTAATGATAGGAATGTGGGCGGCTTATGGGGTAACGAAAAACGAAATGAAATTTTATGCTGATAGAGCAGACAAAATTTCAGAGGGACTCAGAGAGCAATTTCGGTCTGACAACCCAGATCGTCTTTCTGAAGACGACTCAGGGGATGATGACGAAAAAGAGGGTGACGAAAGTAATGGGGAACAGGGAGACGAGCGTAGCGAAGGTGAAAGGGAACCAGAAAACCATAGCGAAGGTAACGAGGACGATTTTAGTGAGAACGATGACAGTTTCTTGTCACGGTTACAAGGCTCTTCTTGTCACGTGTCAAGAGTGGGACAGGTACTTTCACCAATCGAAAGTTCCCCAATCGAAAAACCAAAAATGGAACCCACCAAAGCTGTCACCCGAAGTTACATAAATGGGACACGCTACCTCATGAATTTTCGAAAGCGGGCTGAGGCTGATCTCAAAAAGTCCAGAGCGGGTTTAGACACAGAAAAACCTGTTCCAGAATCTGGAACTCCAATAACGGTCTCAGATGGGTCACCAGGGTCCACCTCGATGCCCTCACTGGAAGAAATTCAAGCGAATTTGAGAGAATTCAACCAATCGGTTGAACAAGGTCACGTAAACCATCGCGAGGGAACAAATATGCGTAGACCAATTAAGAAAGGGCAAAAAGGGAACAAAAGTGGGGAAGCGGGTAACAGACTAGACAGGGACCGTCAAGGATGTGAACGTCACCTCCAGGTGAATTTAGTCAATACACGTGAGGAAGAGACTAAACGAGCACGAGGGTGGGGCCGTAACCCAGGCACTCCCCAAAACCAAGTTAAGAGGGGAAAGCGGGGTAACAAGTTTACACCACCACCACCAAAACGAGGACGGTCAAGACAGACAAATCAAATGAGACACATGAACGAGCAGTTCCAACAGTGCTTGACTTTGATGAACCACCAATTGGAAGGCCTAAACAACCTACGCATTGGATTAAACCAATCAGTCCGTCCAATTACCCGTTCAGACATAAATGTCATTGAAAACCTACCTGAGCCAATCGATTTCACTCCACGTCGGGCAAAGTCAGCCATGCGACCACGCCGACCACTTTAAAAGTTTTAGGAAACAAATTTAGGGAGAAAATTTAGGGAACAAAATTTAGGGAACAAAAATTTTTTTAAGAATTTATTTAGAAATCCAATCCATCGCTAAGGAAACTGGGGGAATGTTTTTCTTCAAAAGATCGCTCTTCGGTCATCTTCGGTCAAATTCGGTAACAATTGGTCGTTTGGATCATTTTTGGTCACAAGGGCTAATCGCAATCGTGTAAAATTTTCGCCTTTGATCTACAAATAACTTCATTTTCTAACCAGGTGTCAGTCAAATCCTTCACTTATCCACCACACGATGTCAGCTGATACGGAAAACCTAAAACGGACGTTACTCAGCTTGGCGCTTCAGAATAGAATTATCGGCGTTTCATGACTTTTATTATAAAAGTCACAAAATACCCCCCCTCACGTGACTGTTAAAGCTCTACCTTCGCGACGGGTACTTAACTAACCCGCGCGGCGCTATAGAGCTACAGTGGATAGGCCGCTAGATTCCATTCTTAAGAT
>SCLD01088445.1:0-13891 GCA_004367895.1 Oikopleura longicauda | reverse complement strand
CTATCTTTGGTATGCTAAGCCCGAGTTTATTCTAGTTTAAACCAACCCGATAGCTCACGATAAGAAATCAGATCGTATGAATAGCTCATATTCGAAATTAACTTATTTAGGTTTTGCATCCATATTTTTTCCCAAAATCCACTTAGTGGCCAATTAACTAGAAATAATGCAATAGCATGGCATCGTTCCTAAAACAAAAAAAATACCGCTATTCCCACACATAACAACCTTGACACGTATGATCAGGGTGCACTTACATTTTTGTCGTCTATTTTATTTGGTTTTTCATATTCATGAATGCAAAAAAATGCGAGTTTCTTCGAGCAATCAGTAAGGCTCCACCTACCGCTTGTGATATCTATTGAGACGCATGTATGATCTGTTGAATTGTCAAAAAGTTTTTGAAAATCTGGCTCATCGGGTGACTAAAATCTGGTTGAAAATGTTTAAATAATTCCATAGCGATTAAAAGGAAACGTTAACGTGGTGAACTGTGATAAAACATGTTGGAAGTGGTAAAATCAACCTGGCAAATCGGATTCACCTGGCAGAACAAGATTCAGAAAACTCGAACTCAAAATAGAACAGATCGGATTGAACGAACAACTTCCGATTAGAAATCGGATATAATATTCAAAAAATATTATTTATATATCTTTTGGTATTTGAGGATATATACAAGTACCACGTCAAATTATCTGTATGCTAAATATAATATATGTCCGTTGTCGATATACTGTTTTTAGGCGAAGTGCAGAATCCAATTTTTGAAAAAACTCTAAATTCGCGAGGAACTTACCCACATATCATGTTCAAATTTTGCCCCGTTCTCCCATTCAAACCGCTGGGCTGTTTTGTTGTACTTGAGACCAATCCAAGCTTGTGGACCGGATGATTCTGATTCGTCGTCATCGTCAACAGCTTCGTCATCACCATCACTGCCATCATCGGAAAGCATCGAAAGAATAAATTTTTCTTTGCAATCAGTGTCAATTGACAAAAGTTTCCCCTGTAATTTATTTCTATCGAGGGCTGCTGCACAGTAGACTCTAGCTTGACTAAAATTTTTCTGAAATAGTTATTGTGAATTGACCGCTTCGAAACTTGGAGGTTCGACTTTTTTGAAATTTGACTGTTAAATGAAAGAGACTTACTCGAATTATTTCTCGTCGTCGTTTGAAGACCTTGGTAGAAATGCAATTCTTGCCTTGTGGTTTCCGTTTCATATTAAACTCATCACCTGATACGGACAAACTGGACAGCTTTGGACAAGAGGCCGTATTTGCATCTGCCGGACGATTCATGTAACGAGCCTTTTTCGATTTCAACAATTTAAAATTCAAACTATACGAATAATAAATTAAATTTCAGAAAAACATTTTTTATTGAATCAACTTTTCCTGACTCTTGTGACAAAGTTTACAGCTTCGAAGACATTTCATTCGTTGACGTTTTGTTAATATTTGGCACCTTTGAAATACATAGATCGTGTAAAAAGATATAGTATATTGAAAATAATATCATGATTAAATCAAATGATTACCTGCCCTGTATTGCAGCTGCTCTTTTGCACATATTTCTATCCGAAGCTGGTGGCTTGTCCTTACATCGTTCCTTAACCTCTTTGGTATTCCATTTTTTATGCATGCAAATAAATCCCCTTTTTTGAGTGCAATCCTCTTCATACCAGCTGCCCGAATCCCAGCTGTTGACAGACATCGAGACACATTCTTCATTTTTACCTGCACCATCAAAGTATAATCTCATACTTGGTGACATGACTTGCGAAATAGGATTCGATGAGCTACTCAGCAAGAGATCCATCATTCTACTTATTCTTTCGCTTCTATCACCTTGATTTGACTTTGGCTCACCAGCAGCCCAATTGGAGAAGACCAACTCACTAAAATATATTTGGAATTAAAACATACTTGGAACATTTTCCAAACCTATTATCAAGCCATTCAAACTTGGCGTTCGATCTATGATCAGCTAAACCAATCCATAATGAGTTTATTGTCGGATGAATGGTTTCATTGTTACATGCTAAAATTTTGCTGTGATTTTGAAACAAAAATTTCGATGATAATTCGCTGTTATTTTGCCTTGTCTTCAAATAGGAAGTTTTGAGAGAAAAAATGTCTCGGATTTTGAAATAAGTTTGGGCAAAACACAAGTTCAAAAAGAACATGACTCGATGCCAAACATTGATTTTGATTTGAAATAAAATTTTTGGTATTTTTGCGATTTTTTTCAATGTTTTGCATATAGTTATCGGATTAGTAAAAACTATTTCCGAGTTTACTACTAACAATTTGAAAGGACGTAATTCAGAGAATCGGCCGAGTCAAATGAAGCCAAATCGCGACCTTCTTCTAAACGGCAAAAATCACGCGCTTCTGCAAATGACATTTTACTGGTATAAATTCTCAATATTTGTGTTAAAAATTCAGGGTAAGATTTAAAATAGAATTATGAGAATCGGTCCTATCAGCGGCCGCAAATATCCAGTAACAGCTTTTACCAAACTGAAATGTTCCAGCTATTGAAAGGTTCAAAGATATTGATTATGACTCATAATTTATGAATCATTAATTCAACGAACAAATATGAAACCTCTTGACTGGACACCATCCCCCATTGACGGGCTTGTAAGAATCAATGTCATGGCCACGGGGTGGCTTATTTTGAGTTTCTAATTCACAAATGTATTGCTTCTTAGTTCCACAATTTGTATCACCCTTTACTTGGCTATTTTCACATTGTCAAGAAAATTAAATTGTCAAGAAAATTAAAAGACTGACACTAATTTTTTTGTATTTGTTCGGCACATGATCATTTTTAGTGACCAAATTGATAGCTAGAAAAACTTTAAACTTTTGATCGGGTCGTAAGTTAAGAAGGTGGTCTTGAGGAACCTAATTTGTTCTTCGCAGTGAAATTTTAGGACAAAAATCACTCCGTGTGAAAATGATCAATCCATATTATTTCAGGTTCAGTCGTTTCGATCACGTCATGTTCTATTCCGATCAAAAGCGAACACGTGGAACATTAAACTGTACTAAACCACAAATCATTTCCGCTTAGATGGAGCCATGGTTAACCATTATTTTTGGTATATTATTAAATGTTCTGAGAACATTTGTCAGTTTCAAATCTGAACTTGGACAAGTTAATCTCAGTTATAGGATGATGCTTGTCTAAATCAGGATCAGAATAAACCTATTTTTTGACAATTTTGAGACCTGTGATTGACTTAAATGGTATTATCTCTTTTAAAACTTAGAGATCATCCTTAGGGGGACTCTCTCAGAATCTCTCAACATCTCAGAAGTCTAAGCAATGAATTCAAAAACAACAATTTGTTCACGAAAAAAAGTTCTATTAGAACTGCACGATAAAATCTCATATCCCGTGTTAAGGAGTCCTTAAATGCTCTCAGGAAGGCAGTGATAACTTATGGGCCATAAGTTATGGCTCATAAACCAGTTTTGACTGACCATCTGGCCTCGAGAAAGTCTCATTGTCGAAACCTCGGAAGCCTTGAGTTTCAAGGTCGTTATTCAATGTCATTAACAGTCATTTATGGTTAGTGTATTTATAGCCGAAACCATGATGCAGCCAAATCAGGCTCTAAGAAAGAACACCTTTCAGTCTGGTTTATATTTGATGGTTGACCTGTCATCCAATTCGTATAAAACACTTATTAGGGCTTTTAACATAAATTATTTGTTCGAAACAAAATTTCAATTCATATCATATTGTAAACGGTCATATGATACTATATGGATAAGATTATATAAATATGTGTTGAAAACTAGACTGAAACACCAGACTCCCATTGCCATTTCTGTTCTCTGCTTTCCAAGCTATTTAAACCAATCCAAAAGTAATAATCTTCATCAATAAGCTGAAAGTTATTTTGTAAAATAAATAATATTATATTTATATAATTTAATTTCTAATTTCGGTACATGTACTTCTTTGTAATATTATCAAAATGGGTTGAACTAGTTTAGATAAGATGGAGTTCGATCCTTATGGATTAGAGAGATTAACCACCCATATCCATTGGCACCGGTTTGTGAAGTGTAGACCGTGAAAGATATAAAAGTATTAGGTACTCCAACTTTTTCACTTCCTCGCATGTTACATGCGGCATGTACCAACAAGTAGGCTTGGTCAAATAAAACCTTTTATCCGAACACGTTCCATTTCACAGTAAATTTTGCTTAGAAAGCCATCCCAAGAGTGTTTAAAATTAAAGTGAAACACCTCAAAATGCAACTCAATTTTGAGTCGTCAGGAGTGAACTTTAAAAGTCTCACTCTATTCTAAGTTCAAACTCTCGATCTCCATCATCGTCCAGATAATGTGGTGAATTCGTAAGCCCGCAATAATTACATGTCGATAAACTTAAACTTGGTACCTGTAGAAGTGTGTCAATCTGTTTATTTTCAATTTCTGTTTCGATTGTGACAATATTACCACCCATCGCTGTACAATCGCGTTTGGCAACATGATATGAGACCTAAAGTGATTTTGACCCTTTCATCTGGACCTTTTCGAGAGAAGAAATAACATGAAGTCTTTATCAAGGATCATCGAAATGTTTAGCCCAGAAAAATTCTGGTTTGTGAAATTTTAATCCCTGGTCTTTATTGAACTTTCTAACGAATACTGAATACCATTGAATTTTCCATCAGCACCAGTGCAGTTTTTGTAATACTTAGTTAAACTTAGTTAGTTTGACGAATTTTGTAAAAAAATATTTGATAAGTAATATTCATAAGTGTAATAATAATTATGATATAATAAAGCGAGGCGCGCGCCTTCCTGACGAGTCGTCTCTATACTGCTCCACTGGGAATTCGGGCCAAATTACCATCGGAAAGATGCACCCAACTTTACTTCTTATCATATTTTTGAAACTCACAATTTCGTTTTTTTCAAGAGAAAGTATAGCAGGATAGATTGATTCGTTTTGAAATTTTTCAGCTTCGTTTGGATACATCGGAGTAGCCATACAAATGAAATCTTTTATCTCACTACAAGGACGTGAGTCGAGAAAACCAGTTCCACCGGCTGAAACCAAATTGTTAAACTACTCAATATACAGAGCTGTCTTCTTGACCAATGTTTTAACTAATACATATGATAATCTAATTTATTAAATCACTTCTCTAGTATATTTTTTCAGGAAAAAAAGTCTTTTATACTTAATTTGATTATCCTGCTGCTTTTGTGAATTACAGAGCTTCCCGAGAATATGAATCGGTTATCACGTGATGTTATTTTGGCTATATTATTGGCTGAGAGTACTCAAAATTCTTGATTAAGTCCTAATCCAAGTGATAAAATACAAAATGGTGGAATTTTCGAATGCACACCTGATCATATGGTTTTACACGGTATACCGCAGTATTACATCGTATTTGAAACCGCGATAGTAGTCTCTAATTCCAAGTCCATCCAAATTCAAGGCCATGTGATCATTCAAGTATCACTTCATCCGTTTCAAGACCTATACCGGTACTTACTCTGAGTGGCACCTTCAGAGCTGGACGGATGAACATACAGTTGGCCACAGTTTGAACTATTCGTTACTCCTTTGAAAAGTCTTAACGAACAGTTTCCAGATGACCATTCTACTTCATAAATTCTGAATAGCTCGTCATGTGACCTTTCCTTTCAACATTGACCATTGTCCAAAATTACTGGTTGTATATTTCAGTACATTTTCAGTTAAATTGTTCCAAAGCCATTGACCAGTTTTCGGTTCTTTTTGTAAATTTACCCAAAATTCATTTTTAGAGCCATGAAGTTTTCCTTGAAGTCCTAGTTGCTCTGAAACTCTGTCCATCTCCACTTTTTCTGGCACTTTTTTGGAAATGAATCTGATTGGTCAATGATAAAAAATCACTGAAATTTGTACGTTCGTGGAAAATGAGTAGGCCGAATGTAAAATGAGGTAAAATCAGATTTGGAAGTGGTTTGAGACTTTTTGGGGCTTTGAAACATTGCGGGAAATTGAGTTTTTGTCCAAATTTTTGTCCCAAGTTCAAATCTCGTTCCAAGTCAAACACGTTACGAACGAATTCAATATCCATTTACGAAGAATCCCGTTTTTCTTCGAACTAGATGCCTTTTTTGTTTGGATATACAGTATAGACTAAACTGCATAGCCTAGGACATTGGCTTATTTCAACACTTATTCCTAGATTGTCGGAAATTTTCGAATTTTCAAAAAAAAATTTTCTCATTGTTTAGAGCATCAAAAATGATGAATAAAGGTTCAAAAAAAAATTCACCAGCTGGTCCGAGAGCCGAGAAATCGGTAAAAGTTTCTCTAAAAATCACGAATTTTGTACATGGGAAATTTTCTCGAAAAATGGTTCATCAATTTGATGCATTTCATCAATTTGATGCATTTCCGACCTTCATTGGAGAAGTTTTATCTGACCAAAAAGGGGTGGTTCTGTTGCTTCGGCAGCGGATAAACTCTCGCAAAGACTAGCGGCATCAGTAAAATTTCTTGCAATGACCTGAATATGACCTGAGAGGCTTAGAAATATCAACTTGCATTCTTTAGAGTTTTTGGGTGTTGCAGTTCCACTTGTTTTTATTTTATGATGCAGTGTTAAGGTTCACCACATGTATTTTCATGAATCTAACCTTGGATGCATCGGCGCCATGTTGTTGAATTGGTAAAATACAAAGCCATATATTAGATTCACTTCCAGTTTTATTAGCTGCAACCCTTCACATGGTCTAATTTTAGACAAATTCTGGCAAACCAAAAATCTGTGTGGTCCTTAATCCCACATCCGTTCATTTTTACCCGGAAATAAGTTAAAGAGACCTAAAAACAATTATTGACAAAATACCATTCTAAATGTTTGGGATGTTTTTAAAAATTCACCGAGTGTCAAAACCTGTCGCCCACTAAGGGGTTGTCTCTACCGGATGTCGGTCATTTTGGTCATTATTTTATCGGTCACTTTCCTGATGTACAAAAAGTCTGAGACCGTACAGAGCAAGGTGAATATGCGGTTTTAAAAATTAGCCCAGAGAAATCTTGTCTGACCACCAAATGAACCAGAATTTTACAAAAACGACCGCTAATTAATTTAAGATTTAAACACAATTAATTTAACTAATTGAAATATAACTAGCTAACTTTGTTATAAAGCTATTCAAATTTCAAAAAATGCAATGGGATTAGTATAACACATCTCTACTAAGAATCTAGGGATATTTGACATCGATCCACTCGAGAACAGACGTCGACGGACAGCACTGTCCGTGTCCTGTCATTTTCTCGATTTTGTCCCCTGTCCGGATTCTGTCCGGATTTCGCGGAAAAAGTCTGTCTGGTGTCTGTCCACTGTCCGGATTTTCAAAAATCTACTGTCCGCTATCAATCCAGATTTCGCCCAGACATAATCCGTCCGATGTCTGTTCGGTGTCCGGATGTTCCCAAATATACACTGTCCCCTGTCTGTCCGACGTTTGCTCGAGACAGATCGATCTTCTCGATTCCTTGATTTTACATTTAAGTTTCAATAGGTCAAAACATAAACTGGACCGAGTTATTCGTAGTACGGTCAGTCGATTCCTGTTTTTACAATTTGATATTAGACCATGGTTATCGGGAAAGTCGATTGGTATCCAATCTTTAGGACATCCAAGCTCTTGCATGCTTCCCCACGAATTTGTATCACTTAAAATGACTGTCAAACTTCAATTAAATCAGATTTATTGAAGTTTCTTTATTTGAATTGTAAATTTGACAGCCTAACTAACTGAGAAGAGATCATCATAGTTTGCAAATCCATTTGATAATTCTTTGAGCATTTTCGAAAAAGAATATCTATCATCGAATTTAACCAAAAGATCGGGTTCCGTATTATTTACTGCTACTCTTTTACAAATTGCCTTGATAAAGTTTCAAATAGAAACTTTAATTTGAGATATTAAAGGACTGAAAGCATTTCTGCTGTAGGGTACGCAGCGGACCGTACGCCTTTGTACATTTATAAGTCGAGCAAGGCCTGATTTATATAGAAACAATGCCTTGTGTCTTTGTGATCCCGCGCAAGCATCAACTTCCCACATTCCATGAACACTCATAAATCCGCACATTCTGTCTACTGATGACTTATTGAATGAATCTCCATATTCTTGTCGACTATTTGTATTCCAATTTTCAAAAATAATATCCATTTGACGGTTTTTATAGGGACCATGAACAGTCTCAACCATTTCAATTCCGTACTCTATCAAATCTGGGATCGATGTGCTGGTATTTTTGATAACTTTGACGAGATTCAGGTCCATTCGGACTATCCGACATGATACTTAGTTTTACTGACGTGTCATTGAATCCCTCACTTGAACATCAATCCAAGCGCCAGCAGGATCATTTTTGAAGAGAATGGCATTGATGAAACTGTGCTCAGGCTGAGAATGAACTGTTGCCAAATATCCTGGTTCGCAGCTGAATAACTGGTATTAGTCTGATAATACCGGTAAATATAATAAACAAACATTGAACGAGTCAAGAGTTTTCCGGAGATTAAAAATTTAATCTTGTTGAAGTCAGTCCAATCCGGCTTAGAAAATGGTTCAATATTTTAAACTTTGTCTAAAACCAGAATGGTTCAAGGTTCGTTTGGTTTGACCCATAACTTATGGGCCATAAGTAATTATTCTGTCAATGTCACAGTCGAATCTCAACTCACAGTGCCTTACAGAGAGTCTTGCTATCTAGATCGGGTAGGTCGATATTAACAAGACTTTATTAAGTGAAGTGGTACTGAAAACGTCTCTGTAATTTACAAGCTATAAGCCTATCACGACATGAAAACTCACCTTATACTGGCATCATCAAATCGAACGATTTCATCGGTCATTTTATAGCAGAATGTTGTATTTGTCTCCAAATCAAACCATACCTTCCACTCGATCGAACCACAGTGGAGAACATTATCATCGATTTCCGGTTCGACTTTTTCCGAGTTATGAAAATAGTTCAACCATTTCTTGATTCTAAGCCTTCAACCTTTTTAAAAACAATAATCTAAGAAAACTCAAATTCGGATTTAAAGTTTCTTCAAAGTGGTTTTTCGAGTTCTTCCCGGTTCCTTTTTCCCCGAGTGGTCTTGAGTCCATTTTGCGCTGACAAAGTCCACGTCGTTTTGAATCGCAGTTCCCAACGGACCACAAACCTAGACAGCTTAATCATTTCGTACCAAATTTTATCGTACCAAATTTTGTACGTGAGAAAATGACTATTTAGAAATATTTTAGCTGTATTTTTGAAGGATAAGAAGTATATTAGAGTAGTTATACGTGTTAAAATCTTAAACAAATACTTAACTAAAACTTAAAATGCATTAGAGTGAAGGTTCTAAGACATCTAATATAAATAGTACGCACCTGTAAAGCTATTCAATTCGACACAATGAACTCCTTCCAATTCTCGACCTTTTATCATGCTCCAAAAATAAATATTTTTATAGTAATTTTGTGTTTTATATGAGAAATGAAAGTAATATATGAACGATATTCTAATCGTTATATAATAATATATTCAATATTGCATAGTGAACATTTTTTCACATCATGTTAAAGATTATGGAATACTGTCCTCTTGCAAGGGCAACGTTTGAAATTCGTGCTCGCTGTGGTTGGTTCCAGCCCCATTGAGTCAGAGGAGCAATTATAAAGTCTTTTAAGTTTCGTCACCGTGGTACAGAAATAAGTAGTCCGCCATAAATCTTATTTATCATTCAAATGTGCGACCTATCCTGTAGTGAATTCATTGAAAGTGCTCTTTGAATAGCCAAAATATTGATGAAAATTTGCTGTTATGCTGGTATAGCTCCCTCTGGTTACTGAAGTCAAATTTTTTTCTGTCAGGCCAAACCAGACTCTTGGATGTCCATTATGTCGTTCGGCTTTTTGCTGAATCCACTGTCGAAATATTTCGTATTGATCTTTATTTTCATCAAAAACGGCTAGATATCCGCCGTCTTTTTCGCATAAAGCTTGAACTTCTGACCATGAATCAGCCTCTTGAGTGATTTTAAGGCATTTCTTCCCAACTTTTTCATACCCACTTTGACTTGAGCAATAGCATTCAATTTTGTCCGGAGTCACAGTAGTATTATCCGGAGAAGTAATGGTCTTTGGGCAATTATCGGTCAGATCATTGCTGGTTTTGTCTCCATCATCAATGAAATCCGGGTCAGTAATCTTACACATGTAAAAGAAACTATTTCTCTGACAAGGTGTATCACCCCACCTTCCGTCCGATGTTTTAAGTCCTATACAATCCTCTTCCATGCCTTTTTCAGAGTTATCTCATGTAATATGGGCCATATGGGCCATGTTAGAATATCGTTAATAGAGGGGAATCACACATTGGAGTGGAACAACAGGACTCTTGCACTTGCACACATAAGAGTGAAACACTTTTATATGATTTGCATGTAAAGTCTTCCATTCTATTGGGTGACACCCTAAATAAAATAAGTTATAATTTAAATTTAAACTCTGATCCTCCATAACTATTGGGCTGACCATCAATCCAGTTTGCCAAACTCAATGGTGATTTATCGGTCCACTCCCAAATCCCTTCTTTGAGCAAATCATTCAATCCCAACCAAATGGCACCGGCGGACGAACTTGATAAAATAAGATTTTTGATGAAATAAAATTCTTGTGAGCTTGTTATCGAAAGGAGCTCACCACCAAAAGCTCTGCAAACATCACGTGATTTGAACCAACTTTCCAATGGCTTATCAGGATACCCTCCTAAGTTACCCTCAGAAACCATCGGTTGACCCGATTTGGGTCGATAGATCCCTGAAGTTAGATATATAGACAAAATTGGTATCATTTCTTTGGGAAAATTATATTCATAGGAGTATTCCTACTATTTGTATAATTCATGTCAAAAGTGGACTGAATATCAACTGAATAACAATACTTTGGATTTTTTCGATCTTTAATCCATTTTATTGAATCGACAAAAGAATCATTGCATGATTTTAGATTTTCGATGCAATAGGCATAATCAAGTGGCAGTTTAGTTGACGGATCCACTAAGGAGGGGGTTTGAAATGATGTTGTCTTAAAGTGCTCTCTAAAGTGGGATTCGCCTCCCGATGGCCATCATCTCTAATACTCTTTATACTGCCTCATAACTTATGAGGGTCATAACTCATGATTCATAAGGCATTGGGGGCAAATAACCATCGGGAAGTAGCACCCCACGTTATCAACTAACGTCGGCTAATTGAGAGCATCAATTTAATACCCGGCCTGAGGTTGCGCACCATTTTGCTTTTGTCGGTGGTTCTTTTGATAAAACTGTCCAGGACGAAACATTTTGCTCAGTAAGCGGATCAATGCACTTATTTATATTTAAAGTGCCTGCAGGGAATTCGAAATCTTCACAGTAAGTTGATTGATCTGTGTCAGGCCAGGGACTGATTTTAACATCGGCAGCCGAAATAAATCCTAGTGACAAAATTAGGATTATTTTCATTCTCTTTCATTTATTGATTCTGGGCAAGTCTTGCTGGCATTTATGAAAGTTTCAAAACACTTTCCGAGTTTAGAAAAAACAGGAAATTATCCAAGTTGAATAATCAAACTGAATCTTCTGGAGTCCAGAATAACTAAATGGTGGCATCTGGTAAGTTTAACATTTTGTGTAGGTGTGATCATGTGATGAGCACCATCAAATCGAATTATTAATTTCTAGATATCACATTCTAGCCAATTTCATTCGTATATAAGATTTTTCTATCAAGATATTTTAACTACAAAAGGATTCAAAATGAACAAAGATTTCAGGTTAGTCCACCGATTTAGTTTCTAAAGTGGGGTGCGTCTTGTCGATGGTCGTCAACTCTGATGCCCAACGCGGAATTCGGATCAAATGACCATCCGTAAGATGCAACCCACTTTACCGTCTGTTCTAAAGTAACAGGTGATCTTTAAACGAATATTTTAAGTTGGTGCCAGTGCTTTCAATGTTTTCGGTCTTTGAAGAACAATGTTATTCTATTTGTAAGGTTTGGCTTCAATCCGTTTAAAGTGGGGTGTATCTTCCCAATGATTGTCGTCTCTTTTTTTGCCCATGCGAAGCTCGGACCAAATGACCATCGAGAAGAGCCCCCTCTTTTAGGCTGTGGTCAGAAGTTGAGAGGATTCAAAATCTTCCTCCATTTTTTGTCATGGTTTTGTCACGGTTGCACTATGGAAGACCTAGGCAGGTGAAAGGCAGGTGAAGGCAGTCTTACTTGGAATTTAAATATAATTTATAAAACCAATTGATAAAGTTCGTACATAAACGATAACAAACAACTTTTGGTGGTTTACCTGAAACTTGAAATCGAATTATTATACGTGACAAAATCATTCCATACAGTAAATTTGATTTTAAAATTAAGTGTCAGAGTATATCCCCTCATACACCCACGTCGGAATTTTGTGCAATAATGGTTTTAAAGTTAAGAGTGTTATTTGAAGCATAAAAAGTGAAAAATGTAAACAATTTGTTTGTAATAACTGTCGAAGAAAACAAAGAGGAATTTGTTGCTCAGGTCAGCGTCATCTTATAAATAAAACCTTCAATAATCATCATTATTTACTAGAGTGTAAACAGTATGATATCACAAAAGATCTTCCATTCAAACTTCAGTTGATTTTCGCTGCTCCCCAAAAGCTTATCCAGGTAATTTCAATGAAATATAATAACAATCTAATATTTCAACCTTATAAGAGTATGCACAGATTCGTTTTGAAGCCGATGCAAGACAAAGTGAAAAGGCATCAAGACTTTCTTAGTAAATATAATAATCAACATGATCAGGCACAGTGGGTCACGGAGGACAGATTTCAAAAATCGTCTGAATGATATATCAAAAGCTTGATCCTCTCGACATAATCGTGAACCCACTTTAAGTTGAAGAAAAATCAACAAATGGTGAAACTATATCAGAACAAATTGAAAAGTAAAATTGTAAGTCTGCAGCACACTTACATCTATATTCTATATTTGCCGGCATAAATTTTGAGCCAGCATTGTAAAGAAGATAAATTTTGTCCTAAGAATCTCATAAAATTGTCATGCAATGCCATGACTGTTGAAAAAGTCACCGACTGTTTTTAGGCTAGGGCAAATAAACTCAAATCCAAATTGCCGTCCAAGGTTGGAAAGCTTTTGATCGAGTCTGAATCAGGAAACCCGACATCATCAAGGAAGGGTTCACTTTAAACGAAACGAATGGTGTCATGTTTTGGGTATGATTCAAAGGTCACAAATTATCGGACTCATAATCGGATCCTTGTTTTTTTAACATTGGCTACCCCTCGAAGACAAAGAGATACTCGGAATTTTCCGAGTCGGAAACCAGTAAAGGAACGCCACGCTTGTACTCCTGAGAAGAGTAAAACGACAGTTAGAAACAATCAAAAACGGGATACTTCGAATAATCGAAGTTTGGATTTCAGCGGCCTTTTGAAAAGCAGTAACTCTTCCGCTGGAAGTCTGGATCATAGTTTAAACCAGAAAGTGAATGATCGAGCCCGATCACAAGAAAAAGGGTTTCGTACAGTTTTAAGTTCTGACCAAGAGCCGGTGGCCCAAGACCGTAGAAACCGTCAAAATTCTGATAGTAAAAAGAAAAATCGTGACCAGAGCCTAAGCAGCAACCGACGAAAAAAACCAGAACACTAAGGTCATAGACAATATCAAAGTCTGAGTTTGACCCGCGATCAAACTCGCACACTCAGTCCAACGTCGAAATCATTTGCAGGAACACTAAGGTACGTTTTCGAATTGAAGATTCCCTATGGTCAAGTCTCATTACCC
>SCLD01088433.1:0-13892 GCA_004367895.1 Oikopleura longicauda | reverse complement strand
GTTTTGAATGTAAGGGGTGTGAAAAATGTATCGACAAGTTACTTAGACAAGCTATAGAGTCAGGATCAGTGGACCGACCACCGTCTATGGATAATCCAAATATAGATGCTCGGACCGCACTATTATCGTATATGGAACGCCTTAGGCAACGCCAAAGGGAAACATATACGCATAAAGACTGTACTATAGACCCAGAAATGGAAAAATTAAATCCAAAATTAGCTCATAAAATCCGGGAAATTATTGAAAAACACCAATCAGTGTTCGCGAATGATATAGGGTGTCTTGGACCGGAATATGCGGTCCAGGGAACCATGAAAGCCTCGAAATTATCACCCCAACGGCCTGGCCATAGTAAAGTGGAAGGACTCACCCTTATAGCTATGGTGAAAAAATTTGCCGAACTGGCGGCAAATGGGGTAATAGTACCGTGTCATGAAGTAGGGGTAACACCTATCAATCGATTGATGGCGTTACCGGTGAAAAAGAAGGATGACGACGGTAACGTGCTCGAAGTGCTTAGTGCACTCCGTATAGTGATAGATAGTAGACCTGCAAATGGTCAAACAGTATTTTGTGGTTCGACCACAGATAATCTAAATGAGGGTTTATCATTCGCAATGAATACTTCTATAGACGGCTATAATGCCAAAGTGGACGTTAGAAACGCCTTTTTTATTATACCACTTGATAAAACACTATGGCCTTATTTTTGTGTAGATATACCAATTTTAGGGACATATTGTTTCACAAGGGTAGTACAGGGGTGGGCACCAGCGGCCCAAATATGCCAAGACGTACTAACAAGAGTATTTTTCCCTATAGCATCGTATATTCGAAAATATATGGACGACGTGATTTTTGCAACAAAAAAGTGTGAAAAGACCTATTTAGAGAAATTAGATCAATTTCTTAAATTATGCTATAGGAATGGAATTCGTTTAAAAGGGAGTAAATGCTTCTTCCTAACTAGGGAATTTAATTACCTAGGATTCCGAATTTCGAAAGGAAAAATGAAACCAAGTCCACACTATGTGCTCAAACTCAAAAAAGCGTCTATAGAGAGTTTAAAAACCAAAGGAGACGTTTACTCTCTCATAATGAGTATACGTTACCTTGCACGCTTTCAGAACCATTCGACAGATCTATTGATTACACTAAATAATGCAACAAAAGGTAGCCTTAAAGAAAAAATGATATGGACTCCCGAACTTATTTCAGAGTTTAATAAAATTATGAAGGCACTAGATGAGCTCACAGAATTGCACCCGTTTGACCCAATACTACCAACAGTGTTGGCAGTAGACACGTCAAAAACCGCCACAGGCGGATTTTTATATCAAATAGGCCCAAAAGGACCCCGAGTGGTCAAATTTTTCAGCCGAACACGACGGGATAAAGAGCGGAAAATTCCACTCTCCAGTTGTCATATGGAGCTGCTAGGGCTCAAGGCTATGGTAGCAGCATTATCGGAATTATTACGACAAAGTAAAAATCCCATAACTATAGTGACAGACAGTAGAGCAGTAGTGAAAATTTTTGAACGATATAGAAAATCAGAAATCCCATCGGGTGACCCATTAATAAACAATGCGATATTCTATATAGTTAGTGCTATCGATGTGAACGTAGTGCACGCGAAAAATACAAATTCAAAAATAAAATTTGCGGACGATATGTCCAGACTAGGGTTATTTATAACAACAGAAACATGTGAAGGACAGCCTAAATGCACTATATGTGCGGCTGCAGACGTAAACGCACCTGTAGGCACAAATGTGATCAATGCTATAGAGGAAAATGTTCGCTTAGGGGCACGTGACGTTTTTGGTTCGGATCATTTCGATCAACTAGGGTTACACATCAACAAAGCGACATTTGAAATTAAACCTAGTTTTCAATACACTATAGGGTATACAACAGATTCCTTTATAACTAACTCGCACCAGAATCTTAAATGGACCATTAATCATAATCAACCATTTAAGACACACTATAGGTTAAGAGAGTTCCTTGAAAATGATATCCTCATCAAGAATCTTCAAAATGAGGACAAAGAGTTAAAAATATTACGACGGGAACTTGAAAATGGACGGGTTAGTTTCCCAAAATCGCAGCAAAAATTACAAACCCTATTAGAAAGCAAACAAGCAAAAATCGAGAATAACATAATTACTATTGAAAAAATTATTGATGGGGTATCATATAGAGTAATACCGTTACCCAAAAAGGCAGCGAATATAGCTATAGGATCAGCCCATAATACCCTGGGTCACGTGCCTAACAACCAACTATATAAATTAGTTCAAAGGCATTTCGCATTTGAAGGTTTAAAAGAAAGCACCAAATGGTTTTCTGACCACTGTGCAAGATGTGTGCTACACCGAGGGGCTGGACATTATCGCCGTATGAATCAAAAACCTGTTCCAGTCCCGAACAGACTATATGAAACCATTTTGGTCGACGAGGTCACAAGGACATTTCAAGGGATCAACATAAAATTCTTTATAGCTATGGAAGCTATATCGGGTTTTATTATGACTATAGTATATGAAAAAAGTATGACAGCAGAATTATTTTTACAACTATTGATTCATGTTAAAGTGGTCATGTGCCCACACAATCGTGATGCGGCAAAAATGACCGTACGATGTGATAAGGCAAGTTGGCACACAAGTGGTGCACTTAAAATTGCACTTAAAACACTAAATATAGAATAAGACCTACATACAAGTACATCCAATAGTAAAAATATAGTTCCGGAACTTGACTCGCGTATTAAAATATTTTCACAATATTTAGTACAACTAACGGAGTCAAGTCCTTTTACGTTGAACACGTGCTGCCACCTAGCGGCAGCCAAAACAAACAATACTATAGGGAAACTCGGCTGGACACCAGCAGAGATGTTCACAGGCCGAGGCTGGAAAAATGGAGAACAATTAAATATAGATATTACGAAATTAACAAAAGAAATCAAAAGTAAACGAGAGGCCAGACGATCATATGAGGATCGTAAAAATGCCGAAAGATTTCAAAAGAAAGAAATGGAGTACGTACCATATAGTGACCCACAATTAAATTCACCCTTGATAACAAATCCAAATATTGTGAAATTAAGAGTAGGGGACACCCTTACACTTAAAGAAGGGTTCAATAAAAATGAACCACGCTACGTCTATAGAATCCTTGAAATTAAATTCACAGAACGACAGGTAAAAGTCATTCGTGACTCTAACCAAGAAGCACACACGCCAAAACCGCGAATGGTGTCATTTAAAATTATAGATAAAGTGTACCCACGTTCAGAATTATTTAAAACATTCGACGGGTATGATAACAATATAGAATGCTCATATTCTGAATGGGACAATTTTGTTAACAATATAGACAGGGAGCGATTAAAAATTGCACCGTTAAAAATAGAAGGCGAACCGGAATTTGATAAGAGTTTAATCATAAACCAAACGCTCCATGAAAAGTATATAGGCGACACCATAAATAGTATCGATATAGAGATTGAAGACATCGAAGAAAATGAAATAAAAAATTAAAGTGACCGATATATGTAATTTTTCGAAAATAATATTTAGACTTACTCATGAGGGACAAAATGAAGCTTAAATCCATGATGTGAATAAAGACCAATATATGTAATTTTTCGAAAATAATATTCATTATAGGAAAGACCTCAGACTATAGCCCGAAAAATAGAGCGAAGAAAATAATTCACTCTGACAGAAAAATCGTCAAAATCGACCTACTCATTGTCGAGATATAGGAAAATTAAGAAAATCTGCAAAAATGAATTGAAAATCTAAAATCTATAGAGCAAATAAAGGAAACAAAACAAAATGGACGGTCATTTTGGGTAACATAGGGGTAAAAAGTTTACTTTTACCCAAAAATTAAGTCGCGCTGACCGAACAACCTCGTTTTGTATAGGTAGAACCGCGGGCGCCACACTTAGAAGATGGAGGACCCGAATGCCTTAATAAAATTAATTTGGAAAAGGTCCTCCGGATTTGAACTCGCTAGCGCCAAGACTATAGAACAAATTCAAAATTGAAAGCTCGTTCTGAGATTAAGCGCCCCTAGCGGCGGAGCTGACAAAAACGAGTTTTCAACGTCCAGACAGAATACATCTCGCTAGCGCCGAGACTCAGCCAATAGAAAATGGTCTGAACTTATTTATTCAATCTATTGAAGAAGAGAAAAGTGCCCTCTCGCGGACACAATTCTCAAAAGTAAAATAAAACACAAAATATAGTAACACCATTCGAGTTTATTTACAGAACGATCATGGTTACTACAGTCATTTGAGGTCATTCGAGGTCATTCGAAAATAAAGGTCATTCAAGGTCATTCAAAGTCAGGGCGAACCCAGATAATCCTATAGAGCAGTAAGAATTAATACAAGCGACCAAAGCCATCGGCACAAGCTTTAAGTGATGCAGTTAAACCATTGGAGAGCCCTCGAGAAATGGCATTGTTGACCCATCCGGTCTGATAGTCTTCATCGGCGAGTCCAGGATCGACAACACGTCGGGCATCCCGGAAAGCTAAAAATTGAAAAATTGAAATTTTTTTAATTTTTTATTCAATATAGACTGAATTCATATAAAATTAAGTTATCATAACTTAATGAGCTATAGACGCCTACGCAACATACCTGAGAAGGAGTAATAGAATGGGCACCATGTCCAACAATAGAATGCTCAGGCCCAAGGGCAACGTTTTGAAAATTGGAAAATTGAGTTTGCCGATCAGTTTGCCACATTTGAAAGAAAGCACCTTGAAATATAGATTTATTAGGAGCCTTACAATATAAATTTTCAGTAGTACCAGTTAAAACTCACCTATTATAATGATAATAGTGTCGCACGAGAGCAAATGCCATTTGATAATAATCTCAGAGCGACGGTCCAAACGAAATTTGGCCACTGGGCAATTCAACTTCTGTCCAGGAACATTCGCCATATAGAACGACCTATAGTTACCACTAGCAGAGGGCTTTAAGGGTTTTAATATTTAACAAAATTTTTTTCATTTTTGAAATTTCCAAAATTTTGTTGAAAAATGAAAAACCCTTCCTGCGTCAGAGAGTAATACGTATCAGTATCACAAATGAGCTGGTCCATTCTAAGATGGGAATTACCAGGGACCTGGGAGATAATCTTCCAGATCACATCCTATAAAATTAATATCATAACCTGCTCACAAATTCTATATCATATATAGCATATCAAAACTATAGCAAAATACCTCAATAAACATTCGAGCCTTTTGTGGGTCACCAACATCATCCTTGCCATAGTTGTCACCGACAAACAATCGTGTTACCAATCGGTGACCGTGGCGATCATGAGCTAAAGCCAGAGTTAGAACTCTAGTTTTTCAAAATATAGTTTTTAAAATTACCTTGACGATCACGGAATTCACGCCTATTCAAAGTAGAAAAGGGAAAATTACCAAAATGACGAGCCCGATAATCCATTGGAGAAACACCATCATCCAGTTTTGAGTGGGGAAGGCGACAAATCAGATCCTTCGCCAGTATAGCAACTATAGTCGTACCTTTCAGGGTGGAAACAGAAAGGGTTTTAGCATTGCATCGAGGACATTCATTGTCACCAAAACATGCAATTTGAAAATCGTCTCTTTGGGGACAGGATGAAGCTGAATCAAGAGACCGAACGATGCCATACAAAACTGATAACGGTTCGGCAATGAGTTCGGAGGTGAATAATTTGGCGTTGGTGTTAAGTTCGCCATAAGCACTACCGTTATCTTTTATAGTTCGGATATGACCAAAGAAAACACTAATATTGATATTGCAATTTTTGAAAACTCAAAATCAGAGAGACAGTTGACCCGTCAACTAATTAAAATTTTTGAAAACTCAATATTGATATAAAATTAATTTTCGAACTTGCCCTAATGGCCCTGATAACCATAAGGTAGGCGGTTCAAGATAAACTATAGGATTTATAGGGGCCCTCTCAATAATCAAAGTGTCACCGGACGCCATTGCCACAGAAATAAGATGACCATCTATACATTGACCGTCCAATGGGTCCATCCATGATTTAGCCCTCAAACGAAGTAAACCTTCCGTAGGACCATCATACCCTTAAAAGTAGAATTAAAACTAAAATCAAATGGGAAAAAGTGAAAAGTGGACTATAGGGTGTAAACAATAGTAAACAATAGAGTGAGGACTATAGACTTACGAGAGCGACGTATCCACCACTTACTCAATTCAGAGTTACTGTGAAAGTCACTCTGAACATGTTCCCGAACAATTTTGGAACCTTTCCACATGGAGCGACATCGGGTGGATTTTTAATCCGAGTCGTATAGAAAAAGGAGGGCACCTTATCTTTGTCTTTTGGAGTACGTCGAAGGCCAAGTCCACTGCGACGACGTCGTTGACGTTCGTCAAGCCAAAACGCATAACCAATAGCACTTAAAATAAAATATAGCATGAAAATTTTTCTTTTTGGTTCAAATAAAATTTAAAATGATGAAAAATGATACCAAAAAGAAAAATTTAAAAATGATGAAAAATGATACCAATTAAAAGTGGGTCACCCGTAATGTGACTCACCCAAGTGATAACTGCATCTCACTATCCTCACGAGCGTCGTAATCTTTGGGCTCATAGTAAGACCACTGTCATCAGATGCTCGACGTTTACCGAACAGAGCTTGAACCCTGTCACCTATAGCATCAGTAGCACCAGAAGAAGCATTTGACTCTGGAGCAGTAGTTGGTAACGATGAAGCCAACGACTCAGTTGACTTCGGAGATCCTATAGGAGACTCAGCGGGGGTATCAGCGAGAAGATCATCCTCCTCCTCGCCACCTTGTGGTCGTGTAGGTGGTAACTTTGACAACTGAGACGCCACAGACGCCAGACGGGCCTCAACAACCGTTTCAGCAACTTTTGAAGGGTCCAAAGTGGCCAAGTTAATCTTATATAGTGATCACGTGAAGTACAAAATAAAAATTTTAAAATGATTCATAAAATATGAATCGTACTTCACAAATATAGCTTCCGAGATTTGTCAATAAAAATTAAAATACGATGCGTATTTTCAAAAATTTCCGAAATTTGTCAATAAGGGTTAAAATACGATTCGTATTTTCATATATAGTTTCCAAGATTTGTCAATAAAATGATCACGTGCCTCACTGTTGAGATCAACCAATTCTTGGTTGGAAAATAAAGCTGGTCGAGGAGTATCAATCTTGCCAGGGTCCAAGTTGATGTTGACAACAGCGCCATCGTCAGGGACAGTACCACCGTTACCACTACCTATAGACTTCGCACCATACCGAACACTATTGTGAACGGACATCTTTGGATGGCGAACCAAATACGGACGGTCGGAAGTTGAAGGCCGTCGAACAGTAGTCCAAACTTCAGGTTCGATAGGAAGACCAGGTAGGGGTTTAGGTGATTTTGAACTTGGCTTATAGGTCTCATTTAAAGCACGTCGGGCGCGATCACGTGGACCCTTGATTGGGGGAACGATAGGACATTGTATTCTAAGAAGGAGTGTAAACCATTTCGAGAAAAAATTTTCAATCAAATAAAAAACCGTTTTTTTCGAAAAACCGGTATTTTATTTGCCTAAAATTAAAAGTGTACACCACTACCCTACCACCATTGGGAATACTAGCCTTTGGGTCACTCTCTACATCGGAAGTAGACCGGAAATGAACGACTTTAGTGCCTTTCGGGACTTGATATGTGTCTCCGAAACAGAACTTTTTGATGTCAACAGGAACAAGGTCCCAAGGACTGCCAGTGTGAGGGGACCAGATAGGTCGGGCTAGGGTTAAATATAAGGTAAAACCATTCCTGGATAATCCGTCTCGTACGGACTAAGTATAATATGGACGATCCGTCTAAAAAATGAAAATTACCTCGTGACATGATGAACTATAGTTAATGAACTGAGTGCCAATTGGTCTTCTATAGAATATCTCAAGAATTTTTTTTCGAAATTTCAGTTTTTGTATTTTGGAAATTTAACCTCTCTGTATTTTGAATATACAAAATATGAATTGAGAACCTGTAGGTCAGAGAGGAGATTTATGTAGGCGGTGCCACTACCACCTCAAAAATAAAATGGTCGACCAATGACAAGACTCAAAAATACGAATCACGCGTATAACTTATGACCCAGAAAAGCTCATGAAAAATAATCTCATGAATTATCATGAACAACTATAGAATTTTCTCGGAATAAAGTCTGAATAAGTCCCCTAGGCATTTTACAATATAAATATTGAAAAGTTAAGGGACTGAGTACCAAAATTTCATATTTTACGGTAAACTGTAAAAGTCTGAAATTTTATTACTTTTTCTCGAAATAAAGTCTGAAAACAAAAAATTAGAATAAATCAAGCCATATATAGCGTAATTTAAAATTCTAAAAACATTGGAATAAACTTTGAAACCAACCAATATTAGCTTGAAAACAACTAATCAAGCCCACTGATATAAAATTAAGTGGGGATTCCTTTAGCCAGTAAAAATCAAGCATTTTTTAATCACGTGAGAGGCAAAAGTCAGAAAAATAAAAATCTATTCCATCAGTCTAAAATTTGACTGAAATAAATTTGAGAATCTATATTTTCAAATATCAAAATGAGAGGCTTCGGACCCTTATCAGAGTCTATGATAATGGACCGAGCTATGAGAGAATGCACACGTGACATGTCCAAAGTCGCGAAATTCGTGGCCCAAGAGAATGACGAAGTCAAAAAGAGTTATCTCAGTGAACTACTTCACTCATGCAAGTACTTCAAAGACCGATGGGATGGCGCCGGCGAGGAAGCCCGCGCAGACCGCGAATACGCGCGACATGTGGTTCACATCTGGGAAATGCTCAAAAAGCAAACCAATGGGAGAAAACTATTGATTGTGACCATCACGGGGGTCTTATCAGGCTCCTCAACATGGTACTATGGAATATGGTGCACCATCAGGGGAGTATCCATTGCTCAGCTGACAACTATGGAAGCATTCATTGCTCAAATGCGTATCCAAGCTGAAGAACCACCACTTTCTATAGAATCCCATGATGGTGAAAGAGATGATGACGACGATGATGATGATGATGATGAAAATGACGACGGAGAGGCCGACGGTGATGGCCAACCCGACGGACAAGGTAATGACGACGCTATAGGCAGACTCAGTGAGAATGAGGAAAGTGACGAAAGTGCCAAAGACGATGGTAACGACGGTGATGACACACCAGGTATCATCGGAGATATTAGTCGAATGAATATTGACAACAATGTTGGCAACAATATTCGACCAGTACCAGTTGCTATTGCATCTTCAATCACCATCCAAGATATAGTAGCACGTGTAATCGCCGAATACAGTGCTGTTCAATCTGCCAACGTCAGTGTCGTTGACGAGACTATAGCCGACACTCCAAAAGGTACTAAAACCGGTGCTATCACCGAAGACTCCCTAGGTGACTCTGGAGTGGCTCACTCAACTATGGACAGTCAACAATTGCCAAAGCCAAATGTGTTGATTGAAACACTTGACACGTCCGCAGATGGTTTCTCCGATGAATCATCAAACTGGTTCGATGAACAAGCAGCTCAATTGATTCAAAGCACACCATCCGAACCAGAGAAATTAGGTAAGATCACTATAGAGATAAGTGACAAAGGATACTCATTGAAATGTGAGTCATGGCCAATGAAATGTCGATTTCGACGTTTTGGGACTCTCCAAAGATTCCTTTTTGACACGGTCCGGGGACCCACGGACACCAAATGGAAGAACGGTCGTCATACTATTGAAAGAAAAACGTTCAAAGGGCCAAAATTAGCGAAAAATTTCCCTAATTTTGACTTTTCGGACAATAATGATGAAACTATAGAGCCAAAACCAAAGTTGAATAACGATAATTCAGAGGGTCCGCGAGCACCAAAACGAAGACTCCAAGCTATAGGGCGTCAAAACGCTATTGATGAAGGACCAAAATCAACTTTGTCACGAAGACAAGGGTCACGTGACTCATTGAACTTGTCCACGGACTCGGTCCCCGGACGTCCAACCGCTATAGAACGATCAACAGCAGCAGCTATGGCATTTCAAGTTGCGTCACTACAACGACGCATTGCTCAACTTGAAAGTATTAGAAAATAGGACACGGTCTTATAAGAAAACAAAATATTTTGAAATTTTTGAAATATTTTTATTAGTAAAAATTAGAAATTTTTCTGCACATGATTAGACACTCCCGCACTTGCAAAACTATCGTTTGCAATAAATTCAAGGGAGGGGGACGCACGTTGGGACTACCCATTTTACCCACTTTATTAAAGGTGGCAAAATGATTAGACCCAAGCGAATAATTAGGCTATAGAGCAAGTGCTGTCGAGTCAAATCGAAATTGACACCGGCTCACTTCTAGAGAGTCGAGCGTCCAGATCGGACGTTTTTATAAAACCGCATACAGCAGTTTACAGCAGCAAGCAGACAACAACAACTTCAACAACCACAACCACTGAGATCGAAGCTGATTGAATCAACCCAATCAATCACCAGAGAATTCTTCTGAAGGATTCACAAATCCTGAATCCTTCAATTATTCCGCGGACTTTTGATCCCGGTGAGTCCACTCTTGTCTGTACTATAGTCTATTAATCTAAATAAATTAGGTCAAATTTGAATAAACCCGAGTCTTCCTGTAGCGACTAGGTCACTTAATCACGTGGTGACTTTTCGTGAGGAATTAACAAACGATCCCTGTTCCCGAACACGGACCGGGCTCAGAAGTCAATTCGGCAATGGACGGTCAATACGAAGATTACCCACCTGGTGGCGCTATAGAGAATGATTTTGAGTCTTCCCAAGACTATGTTAATCAAAACTATAGTGTAAATTGGATTAATACTAAAAATGCGCAGGAAATGCAGCTTTATCAGCGTAGAATGGTAGCAGGACAACATTTTAAGTTGCCAGATGAACCAACCATATCGGATGCCCAATGGGAATCCTTTAAGGGCACGTTTATGGCAGATTTCAGTGAGGATGTTACCGAAAAAGCGAAATCCTTTCGTTACCTATGGGAGGACGAAGAGGACAAACCGTCGTCGGGACGACCGACGTACGGAGTGGCCCGTGATATTTTACAATTGGCCACCCTTATGGAAACCAATAAAGTTTTGAGAGATGATATAGAATATAAAGGACAAGGAAATGATGAAAATCATCCGTCAAAAACGGCCTGGAAAGCTATAAAGCAATTAACAGTTTTTCAAGTTGTTAAAATTGAAGCTGACGGAAATATTCCAGCGGTAAATCCAACAAACGAAAACTATAGAACTATTGTTGATTCTATCGTAAATTTCATCACAAATGATTATTATAAGGCAGAAGCAAAAGTGAAATCGCCAAATACAGGGGGCACCGAATGTGTTCCCGGTTCGGTAGCAGCGTTATATTTCGATGATTATACCGAAAATGTGAAAATTATGCGTAAAGCATACAAATGTGGACAGGTTTTACTCACGAGCGACCTGTCACCAAATTTCACAGCAGGGTTCTATCCAGATTACACTGCAATAATGAATGCGGTGAAACGACGATACAACCGTTGCCGAACACAAGATACCACTATAGACTTGTTTAAAAAGTTAAATAAAATTTTCGCGGACAAAAGTCCGTTTGAATTCAAAATCGGAATGTTACGTAATCTATTAAAAAAGCATTACGTAACAGATCCGGATGAATTCTTTATCGCTAAGGACTTTGAAGATGACCGAAATAAACAACGTTACCCAGAAGGATATACTCCGATTGTAGCCCTACTATTACAATATATCATGTTTATTAAAAATATAGATGAAGCACAGTGGGAGATTATTGAAAAGGCTTATCACAACCTTATCAATGGCAAACCAACCTATAGGAACTGGCATGAAAATCGGCAAGAGTTATATAAACTGATGGACAAAGAGCAAAAAACTCGCCGTCCAACAGTTAATCGAGTCGAAACAGGTAATCGAGTCGAAACTACAATTTATAATATAGACGCCGATGAAACTATAGACGAAATGACGGATCAGGAAGTAATTGCATGGGTCCGCCAAAGACGTCAAAATTTCAAACGCCCAAATGAGTCACAAAGAGGTTGGAAACAAAACGGTCAAAACCGTTTCGACCCGAATTTCAGAAAATCATATCCAGGTCAGACAAAGCCAAGACCGGGATATCAAGCAAAACCTCAAATTCGACCCCAAACCAAACCAGCTCAAAACTATAGACCAACAGGGGAAGAAAGAAAAGACGGGCTTCGTCGCCTATTATGTAGAAATTGTAGTCGCTGGGCCGGGGAAAATCGTTATCATAATGGACCGTATGGGGGAACCCCAGATTCAATGTGTCCATTGGACGACCGAGGACGACCACGGTCAGGCTTCAAGTTTATCAGAGCATACTATGGAATGGAAGTTAATGAAATTGGGGTTGAAGACTATAGAGATATCGAGACGGAAGGAATAGAATGTGAAAGTTCATCAGTCAATGAAGTCTATCAAAATGGAAACTATGGAATGGAATTAATCACCCAGTCCATAGGGTCCATCGAATGACTAGACCGGGAACATTCACAATATATAGAACCTAAACATAAACCTATAGTGTCAAATAAAAATATAGAACGTCTCGAAATTCAACCTAAATGTGATAATATAGCCTCATATACGAATATGAAAATTCCCAGAATTCAACCTAAATATGATAATATAGCTTCACATAAAAATGTGAAAAATCTCGAAATTCAACCTAAATATGAAAATATAGCCTCACATAAAAATGAGGAAAATCCCGAAATTCAACCTAAATATGAAAATATAGCCTCGTATACAAATACGAAAATTCCTGATGTAAAACCTACAAAAGGTAACATGGATGATACGAAACTATGGTTAGCACCAGTTTATAGGCTAGATGCAAATAGAGTTCCGAAACCAATATTGAGATGTCAATTTGACATAAAAGAGCAAAAACCAGGATGGCTGTTAATTGATACAGGAGCAGCGTCAAGCATGATAAACGCTCAAGCACTCACTGACTCCAATCACACTATAGCTGGTAAACGCACACAAAAATTTTGGGGTGCGGGTGGCTCAGAATTACCCTTAGGTGAATTTTTAGTAAATGTGAAAGTTCACATAGAAGGTGTAGGTACAATATGGGCCAAAAATGTTATAGTATGCCAAGGTAAAAAGGGAACGAGTACTATGCTACTCGGGGGCCCAGATATACGTAAGTATGGCCTCATTCTGGACTATAGCAGAGGAATTATAACGTTTTCGTTTGGATATTTAAAAGGAAAATCAGTTCGAATGCCAACAGTTAAATCACTGGTGGCACAAAGTACAGAATTTGCAGAACTTGCAATCCGAAATGACCGTCCGGAAATCACAGAACCTTTAATAAAAATGTTCGAAGGTTTAATATGCATGATTTCCACATCCAATATAGATACCAACAATAATAATAATAATAACACTATAGAGGTTAAAAGTAAAATTCAGGAAAATCCCATTAAAAAGGATATCCCTGATTTAATTGAAAATAAAGAAAATCCGGACAAAAACGAGACAAGAACAATAAAAGGGGTCACACAAGACTCTGAATGTTGTCAAAACATTGACGACCCGGAAAATATTTTGGATAGTCACAACATAGCCACAAGTGGCAAATCTAACACACCTACGTGTGGAGACCCCTGTATATATGAGCGTTTTGAATGTAAGGGGTGTGAAAAATGTATCGACAAGTTACTTAGACAAGCTATAGAGTCAGGATCAGTGGACCGACCACCGTCTATGGATAATCC
>SCLD01088422.1:0-13897 GCA_004367895.1 Oikopleura longicauda | reverse complement strand
ACCACCACCAACACCCATTTTTAAAAAAATGAAAAATACCCCCCATCTTTGACACACATTGCCGTCAGATACACATACTTTACTTACAATTTGCTGTTTTACAGAACGGAAATTAGAATTAAGGATTTTGCCCACTCTTCTATTGAAATAACTTTGACATGTGTGTTACCATTTGATACACTCGCATTTTAACTGCCATTTTATATACACAAATAAACGGCTTTGGAGTCCAAAACAGAAAAAACGGCGTGATAATATAAACTGTGTCTCAATGTCGTCTGGTCAAGTTCAGTAATCCGGCGTGTGTGTTCAAAGCTGAAATCAGATAACTCCAATATGCCCAATCGGCCTTATACCAGTTGTGCCGGATTTACGTGAAAGGCCATTTTCTAAAATGATAACTGGATTAGATAAAGAGGGTTTTGATTGTTAGGAAGTGTAATCCCGCGTGTCGACACTAACAACGATAATCATATTAGCACCCTCGTTTTAATCCTTGTTTTGGAGAGTTCATGTGCAGTTCTTCACCCTCGCCCAGGACAAAAATAATTACAGTAATGGCTCAACGCCATGCGTGATGATGATCAGCCCTGGGTCTCATCTGCATTTCCGAACCCCGCGACATGTTAAATCATATGTACCGTAGTTAACGAGCGGTAAACGTATGCCATTGCAGGTAACATCGCCACTTGTACTTGTTTGTTTTTCTTGCTTGTGGTACTTTTGGCTGTTTATTTGAAATGGTTTATTTATGAATCATAAATAATTGTTGCAATTGATTTACGAGCAAAAATCACATGAAACGTAACTGATCGTCAAATGCTTCAATGGAGAATTCGAGTAATAGTGTGTGATTAGTTTACACGAAGACACAAATAGAATCCATATTATACATGCTGGTGGTAAGTGGACGCACGGTGGCGTCATCAATTTGGATTCTAAAGTGGGGGCCAACGTCGAGCAGATTATTTCGGCGCCGCCCGCGCCTTGTCTATAAGTAGTGGCGGTTGACGAAACGAAAGGGGTTATTTTGACTAAAATACAATGAAAGTGATAAGTTTTATGTTTTGCCTGATTCAAAGGAACCGTAATGCTTGTTGGTTTATGTCCACTTGACAGACAGACATTTCGTATTACGGTGGCAGCATGTTGATTAATAACCAGTTTGATACACTTTACAATGCGATAAAGGTAAGCAGTGAACGTTTAAACTAGCTTGGAACGTGAAGACGTCTACCTGGAAAAGTAACAAGCATAACTTAAAACCGATAAACTGACGCTGATCTCGTGGACATGTATCATTTAGTTTTCGGAGAACAAGCACCAACCTGACACATTTGACCAGCATCCCCTTGTCAAGCAGATTCGATGGCTACAAAACAGAATTGAGAACCCAGAAGACCACCCAGAGGTCCCGCCCGACTATTGATTGGCTTAATAATAAAGTTTATGTGACGCTTCTCTTCGCTTACTTAGTACATCTATGTGAAATTAACACTTGTCCTACTTAGTATTGGAGCTGTTTGGTTTTACAGTGTGTCATAACGGTGACATGTTATTGTGTGTGTTTTTTATCATTGACGCAATTCGCGCTGGCAAGCCGAATCCGAACTGTCCATCAAAGGATCAAGAGTGTAAGGGGTCATTCAGTCTGTTCGAATGTCTGTTAAGAGAACGTTAAGCCTCGGCGCTATGCCAGTCACAGTGTGATGATGTGTATTCGGCGTGTGTACTCGACTGCTTCGTCTCGTCATCATGCATCTCACGATGTGCGCGCGAGTTCGAAGAGTGCGAGTCAAAGTGTCCTTGCTTTGACGCATGCTACGATGGCTGCCCATGCTCGTACTTGAACGATTACTGCGTTGACTCATGCTCAGATACCCATGCTCCCGACCTGAAAGAGTGTGACGAGGACTACATAGCACAGTTAAACCAGTGCATTGGCAACTGTAAACCGGACGACTTAGATTGTAAAGATGCCTGCTGGATTCAATATAAGAATGGCTTAAAATACTGTCCTTGTATGGCAAAGTGTGAATTAATCCGCGTCTGTTATTGTGAGGGCCTATACATAGGCGATTAATTCCTTCGAAAGACAATTGCCGAGGCGGTTGCCCGTGCCCGGTATATAAGTGCACAACCGAGCTTCACTTGTTACTGCTCAATCCCCATCCCAATATTGACTCACTGCCCCAAATCAAGTTTGACTGGTTCGACTTGCATGAGTCGACACCGGGCGAGGAGCGGTACAAGTTTGTTGCACTCAGTTCTAACGAGTTGGACGCCTCCCGCGAAAACATGTGCTTCTTCACGATGAAGAATCGAATGTTTCTGGCTGGTGGAACAAGTTATAAAAACGAAACTTACACGACTGATTATCATTCGAGGATGTTTGAGTTAATTGGACAACGTGTACAAAGATTAGCTGATTTATCGTACCCAATGGATAATGGCCTGTGCATGAAAATCGATGACACACAGGCACTACTGTGCTCCTCATACACACTGGCCGAGCAAAGCGAATATAATTGCTGGAACTTTGATGGCGGTGTCAGCATTCGTTCAGGTCGCACTAATGACAATCACTATCTCGGCGGAATTGCTAACTATCGTGAAGGAGCGATCATAATCAGTGGTGTGAAAAATGATGCCGGATCGTGCGAGATTTATGATCCCGTCTTGCGTGATTGGCGCATGCATCCATTTCCATTTCCACGCTTCCAGAAGTTCACAGGCTTCACCAGTGTTGGTTTCTTCGACAAGGTCTACGTTTTTGGTGGAAGCCGCTCAAACGATCTTGGGGAATCAACCGTCTTCATGATGGCCGAAAATTTGCGATGGGAGGAGTACAGGTTTTAACTTTAAGACGTGATGCCTTTTACGTTACGCGACTAAACTCACATAAGTCAATCGCTGCTGGGTCGGCGAAAGTCGTTCTCGTCGATTATTCACCGGACTAATGCAATCGTGCATTTTGGTGGCGTTGGCACGAAACACATTGAGTACTGGCGCCCCCGTCCCGATGGAAAATTCGACATAATGAAAACGGACTATAAACTAAGCGATTGGAGCCAAGTACCGGTCGGGTTTGTCATTGACAAGGATGACTACCAATGAGTGAGAGTAGCATGGCGAACATTTCCTCCAAACACCAATAAACGTGTTTACGATCGCACCGCTTGGACGAATTACTCATTACACTAGTTACTTTTACGAGCAAAATAATGAGACCTGACCAGAATTAACTGGTACAAAGGAGGCTGTTTTTTTAAATGCAGACGAAATTTTGAGAGTTTTTAAGAGGAAAAATGATGCTGAAAAACGGCAGTAAGTGTTTATATTGATTTTACCGCAGGTGGCAAATTACAGAGTCACGGAGAGAGAGCACAGTTTGACACAGAGTCACCGCCACCACCGCCACCACCACTTGCTTTCTCTCTCTCCTTTTGCCGGTCTCTGTGAACCGGTAAACTATTTTTTTCGAAACGCACAAGAGAATGAAAGTGTAATCCGGATTTTGTCTACCTTCTATTACTTGTCTGCTTAGTGTCAACTTGAACAGTTTCAACTTACGCCGGGCCCAATTTTACTTCATCCATCCCCATCTCTCGTATTTTACGTTTTACGCTACTAAAATTAACACAGTTACATGGGTCGGAAATATACAATGCAGTAGACAAAAGCCTAGCAGTTGAACCGAGAGCATAAAAAGGAAGGTACCGCCTAAGGCTGTGTCATTTGGTGTATGCCCAAGAAAAGAAACGAACTTGTTGTGTGTGTGAATGTGACCAAAAGAGAAAACAAAACACAGTTAATGAAATTTTGGTCACGAGAAAACACACTTAAACGGTGATTTAAACGGCACAATGCAAAGAGACTGGTTTTGACACACGGCGCAAAACATGGCCCCCATACAAGGTAATCCGGATCGGGATCGGGTAGTGAGTCGGTAATTGTTGAAATTTAGTATTAGTTCAACAAAATCCATTGTTCACGTTTTCAAATGTGTGTGTGCGCGCTCCTGTAGACCCCCTACTACTATCCTCCGATGATACGTTTAAGTGACGTCTGTATGGGTGAAATAACGTAAAGTGGCCTCGATGACATAGCCAAAGGAGAGATTATTTTTCATTACAGAGAATTATGCATCATTAAACATGCGATTGCCAACCCACAAACCAGCGTGCACCTTATTGTCCAGTTGGCTCACCGTCACACTTGTCGTAATTTTACTATTTACAGCTGTTTTCACCGGTCGATCCAAAACCAAAGTCAGATTCGTATGGCTACTCACTGCTGCTGCGCTTGTAGCTGGGCTACTGTTTCTCCGGTTAGTTGTTTTGACTTTTATCACTTTGTTATCAGTTCTGTAGCGACCAAGAGTGTCCATCTTTCTTATCGCCGGCGAAAGATTATCAAATGGATGCAACCAGCTTGCCCAATTTGAGTGACTACAACCGCATCAGCCAATTTGTCGAGCATTATGGGGCTGAACGTGTGAGAGAAATACTGGATGAGCAATCCAAATTGCAACCTGTTCAAACGCCGGTCAAATCACCAGTCAAATCCGTCAAACCTGCTTTTGCCGAAGATCCGGCGTTCGACTGGGGTCGACTTGGCCATTTCAACAAAAGCGCCTTTCTGCTGGAGCAAATTAAACTGTGCAAAACAATGAACGACCGTGTCAAAGCATACGAACTGCAGCGGCAACTGCCCGGCTTATCGGCGCGTGATACATTGCTGAAATACTCGGGTAAGTGTGTGACGATCTCTTTCATGCAGTCTAGTTTCCGGTTGTAAAATAAACCTGGTAATGGACTATTTGAGCGACTTTCGCCATAAATCAAAGTGCCAAACGAGGTGTCACCTCCCACTCTTGTAACTCCGTCGAAGTCCCCGTTAACGGCGTTTTTAGACATCCTGCCGTCATGGGAATTAGACGAAATCAAGCATTTAACGAATCAAAAGGTGTACTTTGTTGGCGAGAATGCCAATAAGACGCGACGTATTGCGTCAAATGTGACAAACAACTTTGGTTTCGATCATCCAAAGGAGACCAAAGACGTGGGGCGGTACCGATGGGTTGTTGGTGATCAGTTGAATTACCGATATGAAGTACTCAAGTATCTTGGTGGTGGCACATATGGCGAGGTCTTACAAGCGCGTGATCACAAGTTTGACTCGCTTGTTGCCGTCAAAGTGTTGAACAACTACACATCCATGTAAGCTCACTTGTTGCAAGCTCAATCCACTCAACAAAACATTGATTAAGCCAAAAACATATTATGACTGAGTACCATATCGTTGATAAGATCAACTCACATTATCCCAACTCACCTTATTTCATCCGCAACATTGACAACTTCAAGTTCCGCAATCACTTCTGCATGGTTTTCGAGTTACTTGGGTGAGTAGTACTGTCATATTCCCATGTTTTACTGTTGTTGATGTTTAGTGAATCGGGTTACGATCTTTATGAAGAAATTAGCTTCCGATCTGAAGAAGCCTCATTAAAACACTTCGTAACGGAAATACTGAAAGGTCTTGTCCTGCTTCATTCGATTGGCATTATTCACAACGACATGAAACCGGTGCGTAAATGATCGGCTTATACTGTAATTATGATCATAATCTCCCAGGATAATTTACTATTGGAGCCGAAACGACCCGATCGCGAGGCCGACTTACGAATGATAAAAATTATGGACTTTGGTTTGAGTTGTGTTCGCGACACGAAGACAATGAGTTGTCCCGATTACTACATTCAAACGCGATACTATCGCTCGCCCGAAGTCATGTTGGCCATTCCATATACTACCGCCTCCGACATGTGGAGTCTTGGCGTTATTGTCGGCGAGTTCTTTCGTGGCACAGAGTTCATATTTGGCGAAACAGAACCGGATCAAATGGCGGCAATAATGGAGAATATCGGTTTACCACCCGTGTCTTTTATTGAGCAATCTGATCGGCGTCATATTTATTACGGTAACCTAAAACACTTGTCACGTTCAATGTGAGAAACGACATTGTGACATTCAGAGGCCGTTTGTTACGTCACCAAGCGCGGTTTTCATCGACGGCCTTATCGTAAAAGTATCACAAAAACATTGCAACTGAACGAGCCCGAACATGATTGCTTCCTTGACTTCCTGCGACGTCTTTTACGCTGGGAGCCAAGCGAACGTATGTCGGCAGATGAGGCGCTCAATCATCCGTGGATAACGGGTGTGGCTGCTGACATGGATCTCTTGCCCGAGTTGCGCGGTTATAATGGATAGTTTTCAGATCTAAGTGTTATCTCCGCAATGCCCACATACACACATCATCACCGCGTTTATATCAACTGCCTGTAAAGAATATATTGCTTTTTCTGTGCTAAATTAATAACGCCAATACGCTTCAACAGAATATATATTTAAAAAGTGTTTGAATAAAATTGTTTTTGTCTAATAGACATAATCTACAGTAGTAGATGTGTATCAAACTAACAATTTTTACAGTGATGTTCAATTTTCATTAATACCTACATCTGTTGTCTAACTATCAAATTTACAGAACACCCACTCGCTGCGTGCAATTTTAGGTGCCAACATTGAGTTCAAGGAAAATGCCATTACAGTGACAAGTCAATCTTCAACATTTATGTTCAGTAGTAAAACATAGCTATAATCAGAATAAAGAAGTCATAGTTAGATGCTAGCCGCCCATTTTATTTAGATAACAGTGCGATGGTGTCTAAGCCTTGCTTCGCTTGCACTTTTTGCCCTTCTTTGACTTCGCAGCTTTGCACGCCTTCTTCTGCTCGTTTTTCTTGTTGATGTGTTCCGCGGGAATGAAATCCTTGGCGTCAGCTGGTTTTTCCTGACACTGCGGAAGGGAGGCTGCCGCTCGCTGTGCTCCTTTGTAACTCGAGTAAAATTTGTCAGTGTGTTGAACTTACTCTTTATGAGTGGTACCAGACGATAGGCTCCTGGGGCCCCACCTCCAAGACGTTCACTTGTCGCTTCTTGAAAGTTTATAAAAGTCGTTTTACTCGTCTGTGTTGGACTTACTCATTCGTAGTGGTACTAGTGACGTGACGTTGCAAGCGATCGATTTATCCGTGGTTATACCCTTCATTCGAAATTTAAAAGCTGCAAACTGGCAAGGAACGCTGTCGGAAAGACCACCCTTGATGGTATGATATCCAGTATGCCATTGCGTCAATGCATCTTTGAAAACATCGAAGCAGAAGTCGGGCTCTTCTGGGATAGAATCAAGTACATCCAGGAGCTCATTCGTCGCTCGGGCATACATTTGTTCTGCTTCCTCTTTGTTTAGCAACATGTAACAGTAAACGAGGCCAAACTTAAGGCTGAGCTTGCTGCAGATGTAGTTCAGCTTGTCTTGCTTGGAAGTGGATTCGTCCCACTCATCCATTTCAGCCAACTCCGCCTCATGATGTGCTTGATTTTTTATCAGTTCAACTACACCCGGCTTGATTGACGGATTATTTTTTGCCGGCGAAGGCAGCCAGTTTTGACGGAAAACACGGTGCGCCTCTCGTAGTCCTTCATGCAGGAAGGTATTCCGGTCCGCGATACAAGACCGTCTGCGACAATCTTGACAATATTCGCGGTCGAACAAGGACATCTTGTTGATTTCATCCTCAACTGGCAAGGCCTGGGCCCAGTTATCAAACGCGACATCACCGTATGTATACAACACTGGATTTGCAAACATACTCTCTTTTTTGTTTTTGACACTGATCACCGACTCGCGTTTTGAGATACACAGCGTGAAAATTGTCATTTATTCAAAATGATGATTACTTTACGGAAAATACCCGAACAAACGAAATTAAATAGCTGATGGTACTTAGCAAATAAATTTTTGATCTAGGCAAACCGTGCTTCACGATCAGCACTTAAAATACTTACTAATACTGCTCCTTCCCTAGCTAATCTAAACAAAGCGATTTGTTGAATATAAATACAGAAAAGTAAACTTGTCGAGTTCATCAATTCAACTTTGTAGCAACCAAACCGAGCAGATGAATTATTACCGGTCTACAAATGAATTGCTAATTAGTCAACAGAGACAGAAGTATCAGTCGCGACTGACTTGATTAAACTGCAGTATATCTCGCAACATGACAATATCCAAACCAAAACTGGATTAAATTGGCCGTCTACGCCGATATTGAAAATCTAGATAGTAGATTATAGAGATTAAATATTGAAGTGGTCACATGCGCGGTATAAGGCGCGTGTCAGACACGAATCTGATTTATTCATTCCATTCTACTAATTAGTAACAAGAGCTGACACTTGGACGGCATCTCTGCGGCACGTATCTTTCTCGCTAACACGGAGAGCAAGTGATGCCGTCCCGATTAGAGAATAGCCGAACTGAAAACAGAGTTTTGCTTCTTTTTTCTTTATTGTCGTCGGTGGCGACGACGGTGGCAACCTTAACGGACAGATGGGAAAGAGGTGGGTTAATAAAAATGGATTTGTGCTTGAATTTAGACATTGTTAGGACAGTCAAATCGTTTTTGCAATGCAATGGGTGTGGACGGCGAATATGTCAGTGTGTTGATCATTACTGGTCTGTGGACCGAATGTCAAGTGGCTCCACGTTCACATTGCCCAAAATCGTGTCGAGCCGTTGATTTCTATAAATTATTGCGCATGTTTGGCCGACTACACTCGGATACTGGGAACATGCTTCTGTGTTAGTTGCCAGTTTTGTTTTCTTTAGTATCAATGAAGTCGTTTTAGTTCACCTCCGGCAACACGGTCAGCTGTTTACGACTGCCATTGTTTTGTCTTGGCTCATATTTTGCAGTTTTTGCTACACCGAAGTTACCTGGACCACGCACAATCAGCTTCACCACCAGTTTAAGTGTCGCCTCAATATTGCCACGTTCATTGCTGTTATGTTAGCGGGACTCGTGAAATTTGTTTCATTGATTCTGTTTATTCTTTTTTCATCGCACATAAGGCCTAATTTTGATTATGACCTCTCGTTTTATTTGTATCTTGCTTGCATGATTGGAGATCTACTTTTTGCTTCATTTTTAGTTCGCAGCGACAACAAACTTGACTTCTGTCTTAACCAGTACTATGAGGACAAATCAACCATTGAATCAAATGTACATGCAATTAGCATGTAAGACACTCTGTTGACTCTTGTCTGACATTCAAATACACTCGACGTCGTTCTTTCTTGCACTTTATTAATTTTTTATCACAGTCAAACTGTTTCGAATGGGAAACTGCACTGACGGCAAGATTTGCAAAACAGAAGAACTACTATAAATTGTTTTACCGATCCGTGCTTGACTACTACGCACTAAAACAATTTATTTCCTGTTTAGCTTGTTGCGTTTATTCTAAAAGAACTGTGCAAGATTCTGAACGATGTCAATCGCACTGGGTCGCTGACAGGGATCATTTGTCCAGCATTGGCGGTAAATGTCGTACACGTGCGCCGGGCAATTTTTTGGTTTTTCGGGCCGTCTACCATTATTGATACTTGCCTCTAAATCTTCCAACGCAATGCTTTGAAATGGAGTCGCGTCGACTGCGTAAAGCTGCCAGATAACGATTCCGAACGCCCAAATGTCAATGGCCTAAGCAAGTGAGAACAAATTTCTGTGACATTCACGTTCCTGTGAATTATAAACCTGTGTGTATTGAACGCACTTCATCTCTTGCTGGTCAAACACCTCGGGCGACCAATAACGCCTTCCATCCCGATGCTCGTCAGTCGCGAAGCCAACAAAGGCAATTTTCGGTCGTAAATTACTGGTCAAGTAAATGCGCGATGTCCTCAGCGCACAGTGATTTAATTTTGCCTGGGAACAAAATATTAAAGTCGATAGCTCGTATTAATTTATGGACAAAACACAAAAAAGCGACTGTGTTCAGTTACAGAGTTTCAAAACCTGATGGAGTGCATGCAACCCACTTCCAATGTCAACAATCATCGCCGAGCGTTGATCATCCCACTCGATTGGCTGTCGCGTTACTAACTTCATCAAGTATTCGTCCAATCGAAACTCCACCATTTCATAAAATAGGTTGATGTCTTGCAGGTTTTCTTTCGCGCCATAAAAGCGTAGTACTGAGCGATGCTGAAGGCGATGGGCAGTTTCACGCTCAAAATTGATGCGCCATTGTAGCTTTCCAAGGACGTTGTCCCGTTTTTTAACAACCAGCTTGAGACAATCATTCCATTTATCGATTGTATAGTAAATTCGATTATAGTAAAGCCACGTGTCGAGTTTAGGAATTCTCTTGCTTTTGATGTGATCTGGGCGACTTCGTGATTAAAATAACAGAAATTGACAGTTGTTCATACAAAACTATAGATAAAAATGAGACAAAATTTATGATTTTTGCTGACAATTTCTGTTGCGGTGAATTTAACGATGAGATGCTGCTACCTTTGAACACCTGTGCATGGCGACTCCGCAGAAAGAGAATGGTGTAAACGTAGCACATGAAAGTGCCCAGGGAAACACACAACACGCCGAGGCCAATAAAAAACAACATTGTCGTGTTCATTTCTCTGATTTTATGTTGATGAAAACAAATCAGGATACACTGCAGCTTCGTTTCCGCTTGTGTCTTTGACAAATACAAAGTAAAGTCTACGGGAAAACTTTTGCCGTTTTGAAATGGTTCAATCTATTTCTATTATGCTCACAATTATGAATTAATGGCCAACGGCAAGTGTCATTCTGGTTTATTATATTTACAACTCAGTACAGTCGGAATAATAAATTGTTTCATACAAGTATTTGCATTATAATTGTAAGCGTTGGTCAAAAGTCATCAAGAATATTATCCAGGGAATCATCTAATTGTAGAGACACTTGATAAGTACGTTTCGCGACATATGAATTTTTCAGTTTCTCATATAAGTTCAGAGGTTTTTTCTTTGGAACGCGTTTCTTCGGTAATTTGAGCGTGAACTTGGTGAAGTCGTCCGTATCGCTGCCGTTGTTGCTGTTGTTATTATTGTTTTCATCCGGAACTGTCACTAATATTTTGTTCTGCGTAAGCGGGTGAATAAGTACTTTTTGAACTTGATTGGTCTGTTTTTCGGTGCTAGCTTTCTTTGACTTGGTGGATGATTTCAATACATGTTTGCTACATGACTTGGTCGACTTCTTATCTGCAGATAACTTTACAGTGAGTTTCTTGGCACTTCCAATTGTGGCTACCATTTTTACTCTTTATCCGTTTACACAAAATACACAAATTAAATCGGTTGGATAGGTCCAATCGCTGATGACTAACTAGGCTGACCGCTCTTATTAATTTTGCTACCATGCGAGAATATAAGCAACAAAGTGTGTCAGGCAATTTATTGATAAATTAGAAAAAATAAAAAATAAGTGCTAATAGTCTTCTGCCTGGTCGACGGCGTCGTCGACCATCATGGTAAATGCATTGAACTGATTGTTGAACAGAAATTCTTGTCGTTCACACGCCGGTAGCAGACGGTAGTACCACTCGTGAAGCTTGTACTGATCGTCAGGTAAGTGGGCAAAGCTGGCGCTGAAGCCACCATCATTGCCGGTTCGCTTCAGCTTATCCAGAAGAACTTTGTTCATTGCGGCGACGTCCGTTTCAATTGTTTCGCGCGCGATTGCGTCCGCATACTCATCGTCGCCCACCTCATCCTCGTCCGGATTTTCGAGCATATTATCAAGCGAGCTGGTCCGATACATTTCCTCCTCTTCCAACCGAATCTCCTCTTCGTCATTGGCGACTTGAAAGTTCTCGACGAGTACTCCAAGGAGTAAGTTGAAGACAACAAAGACCATGATGAAAAGGTAGAGGAAGATGTATATGAAGATCGGTCCACAAAATTCTCCCCTATCTGAAATCACTTACTGAACAAGATATGTACTTTGAATAACTGTACTCACTAACTGAGCCCTCCTGTACGATCTCGTACCAATCATCAAGCGTCATCAACTGCAACAAAGTGAATAACGTCATCACGATATTTCCGAACCGCCGCGGCAGCAACTCGCCAAAAACAGCGCATCCGACCGAGGCAAAAATGACCATGAAGCCCGCAACCAAACTGACAATTGCGTCCAATTGTTGTAGCGAAGTCAATATCGTCTCCACATACCGCTGAAGTCGCTCGACAAACTTGAGCGTGCGCAACACCCGCAGCATTCGGGTGGCGCGCAACAGTCGAATTACCTTGAACTGTTGGGCCGCTTTCATTTGAACGGCGGAACTGTCGGCAACCCTGCCTGACTCGTACACGTTGAAACCGAGGTCGAGTAACGAGAAGGCAACAATGGCACAGTCGAGTAGGTCCCATTTGTTGTGAAAGTACTGATTAATTGAAATTAGATTTAGTAAACAGCAACAATGAACTCACCTCTTTGCGACAGGCAAATATTTTGAGACACATTTCGGTGATATAAATTGACAAGAATATACTGTCTAATGTATTGAGTGGAACACGATTTCGCTCGAACCACTTGGCAAATGGTGTCGTTGACGGCATTTGCGGCAAGATAAGTAGCAAAATGTTGACAATCACACAGCTCATAATTGTGTATTGAAACTTGTTCGTTGATATAATCTTATACGTAGTTATCTGATAATCATTTCCGCTTAATATTCTTTGTATTTTTTGACGCTTTTTCTGCTCCAGCTGATCCTTCTTGAGTTCCATCCCCACGCGAAAGGGATCATAAATGCCGGATTCGTTCGTTGATAAGCGACTGGCTTAGCGAGAAGTAATATTGTCAATAAGAGATTGCGCTATGAAGCCTTACCAAGAGAGAATGTCAGTGATGAGCGATGACTGAACGAAGCCCGTGACGGGGATGCGGCCAAATTGGCCAGGCCCGGGCCAAAACTCATCTGCGACTTCGTTCGAGTTCTCATTTTGCTCTGAACGTTAGACGTGCATAATCTCGATGTTTGTCACTTGAATTTGAAATGAAGTAAACTTGACGGCGCCAAACTTGAGTCGAACATGTTCTAGAGTTATTGGCGCCGCCCACGCTACTGTACACTCTTGTTACTGTCGGTTAGGTCAAGTTCGACACCAATTGATAATCAATTTGATTTTTGTGGTTTTTATCGGTTTGAACGCTATCAATTGACAATAAACAAGACAGACTACTGCTGAAACATGAAAAATGTCTTTTACAACCTAAGTCAGTTCTAAAAAAGTCAAAATTTGGTTATCAACTGAGCTTGAGAGCATGATTAACTTTTTTCCCTTTACTTGACCTTTTTCCCACTTCCACCACATCTAGGGATATACTGGGGTGAAAACGCCACGATGCTAAAGCAACGAGAGAAAACGAAAAAAAGATAATTATTATCATCGTCTGTAACTGTGTCTTGCTTTGTACAATTTTTTGTTCGTCAAATCGTAACGATAATTAGAGAGAACGTAGTGCCGGGGCCAGTTGTAAAAAGAGGCACTAATAATTAAAGTATACAGCCGGGGGACTCCCGTTATGGCTTAACGCAAAGAATAGAATAAATTATTCTTTTTTTCTTTAGTTAGTTACGTTTTGTCGAAAATCGAGACGATCAACGAAATACAGTAAAAAAATGAGAGGACGTTCCAAATCACGTTCGCGCTCGCGCTCACCGCGACGACGCGGTGGCGGTCGCTCGAGGACGCGCTCGGCAGAGAAGGCGCGTCAGCCGTGCGTGTTTTACTTTTCGAAAGAGGCCAAGGGCTGCAAATTTAGCCATCGCGAGTGTAAATTCAGTCACGACAAGGTTGACTATGAGAGTTGGAATGATGATGGTGAGTTTTAATTTAATTAAAATAATTATTTATTTATAATCAGGTCGCATTCTGCCCAATACGGGCCTGATCCATCGCGACACACCCGTCAATGGCCGTGATG
>SCLD01088411.1:0-13900 GCA_004367895.1 Oikopleura longicauda | reverse complement strand
GTGAACAGCATATTTCACGTAAAATTGCGAGTAGCATTCCAGTAACGAGATCAGGTTTGTCCAAAAGTGGTACCTCCAAAACGACCAATTTCATATTTGGACTCCTTTCTAAAAGAAGTCGTTATAATTTTTAGTTTTTGATAGGGTAGACAGTCTATCAAGTTCACTCCGGAGTTCATCTGTTTCTACAAATTTTAGGTGTCACGTGGTTGGAAATCGACTGGTCGTAATAAGAACTCGTTAAGATAGCTATTCAAAGAATCCGGTCATTTATTTATTGAAGCAGAAACGTTATTTTTATTTTATTCTTCATTATAATTGATATCCTAGCTATAATATGACGTCGGTAAGTACCTAAGCATGATTAATACCCTATGTCCGGAGTTTAAGAACTAAATACAGGCAGTCACTTGAAGAGGAAAAATAAGGAGAATCTGTCATCATTAAAGTGTTTACACCATTGTACTTGTTGATATTTTGATCAACCAGACTTGGTATAAATACTTGTCTGGTAGTTTTGGTAATTCTGAAACAAATAAAGAGCTTTTAAAAGCGAAAAATGATAACGTCGTTATTTTTGAGAGCAGAGAGATTTGGTATAGGATTTTGATATTAATCATTTTCGATAATCTAGGAATTAGTGTTGAAATAAGCCATTAATGCTGGTCCGGAGCCCGTAAAGGCAACAGACTCTTAATTGACCCGTTCTGTTACCGGTCAACAATTCAGATTTATTCTCGACGTGTGATGTGTCCAACTCTGGACACGTGAAAGTGCAGGGAGAGTTCCGGTGAAGTGATACGCCCATTTATGGTTCATTTTTTATTTTTTAATTTTTGCGTGGGCGTTTGGAGTGCTTATCCGTTTTCTGGTGAAGTATAACCCGTTTTTTCTGTTTTTTGCGAGGACTTTGATATTCACTGGGCGACGATCTCTCAGTTGAGTCCGGTGCCCAGATGGATGCGTCCTGATCCGGGGTATCTTCAACCAGAAACGTACTAGTATCAGATTCATTTGGAAAAAGTGTTTCTGATTGATTTTGTGTCTGATTATGACTGTTACCGGGAACCTTTTCATTGTAAATTAGCGTGGCCCGTTTTTCAGCTTCAACAATGGCTTTAAGCATTTCATCTTTATGTAAATCAAGAGTCGAGGAAAGTTCCCGGTAAATTTTCATAATTTCGGTTGTTTTATGGTCTGAAAAGGTTGACAAACATCCTGGAAAAGACTCAATTTGACAAATTCCCCTGGTAATCTTTGAAGTGTAATTATTAATCATACGCATAAGAATATTGATCCCGGACTTTGAAAGCTCAAGGTCCCGGTCTTTATCGATAGTATCAGCAACAGAAACTCCAAGTGCTGACTGAAATATTTCAAGTGCAATTTCGGTGAACATTTTCCGTGCATGTGCTGTTTTGTCAGCACTGATATTTAATGTGGACGCGAAATCATCCGTTGCCCTGATAATGTTCATCAATTGCACCTGACTAGGTAAAATGACCTTAGGCATATCAACAATTCGACCGGAAACTTTTTCCAAAACTGTCGCAAGTGCTTTATTGAGTTCTGATTGTCGATTAGACATATCACTAAAAAGTTTCTCAACCGGATTTCCCTCCACTTTCAATGCGTCTTGTTTACCCATTGATCCTGTAGATTCAGTCTGAGACCCAGTGTCCGTTATAATTTTAGTGGGTAGTTTTTGAGCTGGAATAGTATTGATTTTACAAGTGACCGGTTTTGCATTTAAAGACGAAGCTATGGACCTATTTGATTCATTCAGGTCTTGTTCTGAACTTTCACTCAATTCTCGAACATGACCGCCCTCTTTGGGTAAAGATTTACCTGAGCTCTCCTCCGGTGACTCATTTAAAGGGTCGGTACAATCAAGGGAGGGTGAGAGCTGGTAAAAGTTACATTTTTCTGGGTTCCAAGTTGTTATCAAAAAACCTAAATTTTCAAAATTGTCCTGTCCTAAGAAACCACAAACCCTACCATCACACTGGACTTTTCCTTCAAAGTCAACCACTACTGGTTTGTTACCTTCACTGGTAAATATAGCTTCACGTAATCCAGGTGGTAGAGTAGATTTTGTGAATTCATAGGCCATGACCCGTATGAATCTATCCGGTCCTATAGTGACATCAACAGGTTCACCCGAATTGTCCGAAACATTATCCGATTTTTGTAACCCTTTTGAGTTGTTTGAATTGTTTGAGTCAATTGGGGAGAGCCTGGGGTCGTTCACGTGTTCATTCGGGTCAGGGCGTTGTGTCGAAGAAAGTGGACGGTCATTTTGAGAATGAGCTCGAACCTGATTAAATACAAATGATTTATCAGAACTCGACTCCGTAGCGGTCGAGTTCTTTACCGGGTCGGCGGTTTTACTAGCCGAAATATGAATTCCGCTTGGTAACGTTATTGACTCATCAAAAGATGATCCTTCATCAATGATGGTAATACGGGGGGCGGTTATTATATGAGGGTCATTTATGTCATTAGTTTGCGAGGGTTCAGCAGGCAGGTCAAAGCCACAGGTCCTGAGTCCTAAGAATCCTATTGTTGGATCCTGTACTTGAATGTCAACTGAACCAGAGCATTCTATCAGACAGTCAGTAATCCGGTCTTTATATTGGCGTTGAACTTGATTGAATCCAAGTTCATTCAGAACAAATAATTTGGAAATATCCGTACTGGGTTTCCAATTAGTTTTTCGAATGTGACACATTCGGCTCACCGGTACCGAAAGTTCGGTTAATTTTTGAACGAGGTCATAATCCCTGATTCTATATCTGAGGTCATTCAACATCCAGGTGATATATTTGGCAATGGAAGTTCCCCCTAAGGAGTGAAATTCAACCGGATTTTGAATGCCATTGATCGATTCATTATAAGCGAAGTCACACATTTTAAGTAAATACGGGTGAGTGTGTGTCCCAAGAGCCCATCGAGCTATCCAGGCGCGTGACCGGATGATGTTTTGCATTAATTCATTGATCTGGTATGAGTTATAGGTTGGGACTTGACTATTTCGGTGTGCCAGAAAGAACAACATATCTTCGGTAACAGGACCGGTAACAAGAGTCTGTTTAGGGTAGTTTCTAACTGAATTCGGTAGGTCAACCAAAGTGGCATCAGATACAAATCCTGTGCGCAGAGAGACTACGGTTAGGAAACCTACAGGCAGTAGTGAAGATAAATAAAAGAATTTGGTTGTTTTGCACCACCTGGAATAGCCTTCCACTGTAAGAAGTTTTTCTTCAAATTTTAATTCTTTATTTCGCATTTTAAAAATGCCTAGCAGTACATGTCTCCGGCGTAGATTTAGTAATTCTAAAAATAAGTGTTAATATATGCCAGGTTTATTAAAAAATGTTAAACAAATCAATATATTACCGAGCTTAGATCGGCCTGGTTATCAATATTTTTCAACAAATCAATATTATTGGGTATGGTGAGGCCCCTTTTATTTTTAAAATTCCTGAATTTAGTCAAAAATGACCGGTTTTATGCTCAAACTCATCGTTATTTAGTGCATTCAACTCTCTTATTTATGAAATTGATGATTTTCTGGACACCGGCCCCTAGGGGTCGCTTAATGCCTGGAAGCCAATCTGCCTCCTTTTCTCACTATATTCTCTCTTCTCCCAAATACATCCGGCGCTCGCGGTGCAGCCTATACAAATCATCGCTAATCGGTCAGCGCGACCGGGTTTTTTGAAATAAAAAATTTTTTGACCCTAGATGTTACCGAAAAGGACCGCCCAGTTCTGGGCGTTCCCCATTGTAAATATTATCAAGATAGCTAAAAAATTAATATTTGAACTAAAATACATTTTTTCATGATAACTCCGGAAGTACTAGTCCGATTTGAATGATTCTTACAGATTTGGAAAGCATTTTAAACGCCGAATCTATTTAGATCAGTGGAAACGACACTCGATCAACTGGAGATTATGTTATCTTCATAATTGCATTGAAAATGATGAAAAATGATACCAATATGTTCTTGCACAGGTATGACAGTTCTGACTATCACTTGGTGGCATTATAATCATTCTGAGATAATTCTAGCATCCGGCGATACTCAAAAAATTGCACATTTCTAACTGTTTTATGTTTTTAATCATCGTTAAATTGGAAACGTTCATCAACCGGTATTGTGATATATTTCATATGATATGCTTGTAGGTGGAGGCGGTGGTAATAAGCATTGTAATCATTTATATAACCGGGGGAGGCGTTTGTGTGGGAGGCACGCTTTTGGGAGGCAGAAGAATCAATTTTAATTTGTCTGGTCTGCGTGAATTCAGTATCAAGGTTATCAATCGATCCATATCCGGTTAAATGACGGTTCCAGTTTACGCTTAGAAAATGTTGAGTACGACCGGTTCGTAAATTACAATTCAGGCAATTTTTCCCGTCAGCATGCTGACATCGAAATTTTAGTTCAAAATGTATCAGTTTCTTAAACGACTCGCGTCCCAGGTGATTAAGTATTCTAATCGGAATATCCGCAAAAACCGTTTCAAGACAGTATGGGAAGACTAGCTTGGATCTAACTCTATGACTGTAGTCCACCACCGGGTATAGTCCCAGTAAAAAATTCTTATCGGAAAGTATCCGTTCACTTTCAAGACCTGAGTTTCTAGGTACGAATTTTTGTCCATTGTTGTATTTTAGAATTTTGATTATTTCGCGATATAAGGAGACCGGGTCTCTAGTGATTAGAATTCGATTGGCGTAATTGAGTATATTATAGTAATGGCTATTTCTGGCCGACATCCATTCTGCTTCAGCGAATAGTCTAGCATATGAGTATTTTTTGCCGGTAAACGAGTTAAAATCCCAAAGATCTTGAATTATTCTGGTAATAGCATAATTTATTCGATTATATTCACCGGATGTTAATATAGGGATATTCTGGAATGCGTAATTAAGGACACCATAAACAAAAAGAAAGGCTAGTAACTTTCGAAATTTGGTGTATCCCATATTTTCAATGTTAACCAGGCATGATCTAAGTTCCCCAAGTTTGTCAATTCTATATTTGATTTCCGGCTCAAATGACCCTTTACTAAAAAGTTCACATGTGAACCGAATTCCGAGAATTTTTTCGGTTTCTTTTGTATATATAGGCTGATCAGTAGTACCAAGGTTAATACGCTTATATTTACCGATTTTTAGAATTCCGGTTTTGCCAATATTAAGGGATAACCCCAGTCCGTCCAAATACGTCACCATTCGTCTCATAATATGCCGGGCTTTACCACGTAGACTCTCATCCGTCTCATCCGACACGTTCTTGCTCGCCAGCACCATGCTGATATCGTCTGCATAAAGTGATCTTTTGTTATCCGGTTCAAATTGAAAAAACACATTTATGTCTGACAGCATTAAAGAAAGTTCCGCGGGTGAGTTACAGCCCCCTTGTAACACTCCAGCCTCGTTCCCCAACATTTTTTGTCCGGCAAGCCCTCTGTGTACCACATGATACGTCCGGTTTCTAAGTTCATCTTTTAAATATTGAGAAATTGCCGGTTCACAAAATTGATCTAGCCGTAACCCTAACGCTTCATGTGGTATACTGTCGAAGGCCTTTTTGATATCAAATGAAATTAACAGAGCTGTGCGGGTTACCGGAATCGTATTAATATTATTAAAAATCTCCCCTAGACAAGTACTAGTAGAAAATCCGGGTCTGAACGCGTGTTGATTGTCCGGGAACACTTTTGTGCTGTCAAACTTATGTGTAACTGTAGCACTTACAGTTTTCGAAGCCATTTGCGCCGGAGCACAGGATACTCCAAGATAGCGGATGAACGGAGTCAGATCTACGTCCATATTTTCCGTGTCCGGTGCTTTTTTAGGGATCGGTACGATTTTTGTTTCCTTAAATTCTGGAGGAAAATACCCTAGAGAAAGGCAGAACCCAGTGATATCAAGAAACAATTGCCGGTATACTTTATGATAACATGCTAAAACGTGACCAGATAATCTAGAGTTAAATCCTAAGGTAAAGGGTTGAATATCCCGGGCCGATTTTTCTAATGAGTTACGTTTAGAGTCCCCTTCCCATTCAATATTAAAACAATTCCGGCTAAGTTTTTCTGAAATGAAAATTTTACTCTTAGTGTATTTACGATTTAGTGTAGGTTGACACAACTGCTGTTGCTTCCGGTAAATATCGGTCATTTTATCAAGGGTGAACGATTCAGGAAAGGATTTACCTTTACTTTTGTTATTAAATTTTCTATTAACCGCAAATTGTTCCCTGAGATTTAGAAATCTGCCCTCTCGTTTCTCTATAAAGTTTGTCATGTAATCACGCCGATCCCTGGTACTCATAAACTTCAATGCTTTCTCTAACCGGTCAAAACGAATTCTCTCACTTCCCGACAACTCAACTCTGAAAGACTTATCGATTAGTTCTTGTAACTCAAGATATACAACTTTAGTTTCCGGTGATAGTTTATTTACAGGATTATATTTGTTAACAAATATGTCTTTCTGCTCAGTGACTGATTCTGTAACTGAATTTATAAGATTAATAATTTTGGAGATATAGGTAACAGGTTCCGTGATAGGTTCAAAGTCTCCGGTTGATTCTCTTTGCTCAATCAGTTTTAAACAGTCCAGCCTATCATGTTCAAGCTCATTTTTCATCAATTGGTATTGTAAAACTGATTGCTCAAATATTGTTTCCGGGGAGGGTCGCTTAAAAGTGGAAATGCGGACCTTTGAATTCTGAAAAATAGGGTCAAGGTTAATTTTCATCTGGAATACCACGTGACCATCATTTTTAGCCGTAGTTTTGCCTGATGTTTGTTTAAAGGTTCCCTCAAGGTTTTTGACCAAAAAAGTATCAATCTTGCTAGGGGTCGGATCCTGTCCGGTGACTCTTTTATGGGGAACATTAGTCGGTTTTCTAGCATATTCTTTATATTTATGTGTTAATCGTTTAAAAAGTCCGGCAAATGGTTTATTGTCTTGAAGTCTAGGTTTGTTATAGTCACAATTAAGGTCCCCGGTAAGAATACTAGGTATGTTAGCTTGAATTTTACAGATTCTTTTGAAAATTCGAGAGAAAAATTGAAAGTGGCCGGTAGTTTTAATTCTAAGCATAGCCTGGGCTTTTGATTGATTATGTGGCATATAAAACGTAGTTAGATTGAAAGTAACCACCTGGTCATTTTGTAACCTTAATGCGAAATTAGCCGATGTAAAAGGAGCCGGAATTTTAATCTTATTGACCGCCATACAAAGCGTCTTTTTATACATTATAAGGCTGAATATATACTTTTTACCGTTGTATTTGACCGGGTTATAAATATACTGATAATGATCGAAATGTAAAAATGTACGTTTGGTCAGGTGGGATTCCAGTAAAAATAATTCGTTTACGAGAACGATGTCCGGGTCTTCTGTATTAGGAATAAGTATGTTTAATTGTGACTCAGGTTTGTTCAAATTAGTACTTACTATTTTAAGCGGTAACTTGTGGTCAATGACTCCAAGATTCCGGTTACGCATTCTTTTCTTTCGAGCCTTAGCAATTTTATTATTAATTTTCGTCATGGTGGACACCGGTAACTGATCGAAAACCTGTTGTTCAGCCTCTGGGCGGTAAAATTCTTTCAGTTTCTTATGCCGCTTTTGCCCATATGGCGGTAACATCATGTTCCCGATCATGTTCTCCGGTATTTCAATTCCATTTAAATTAAAGTAGTCACCACCGTCGGTAGGTTTCATATTAGGGTTATTACCTTCGATCGTGCCTGCTGGTTGTTGTTGACTACCAGAAGGTGGCGCATGTCTAGGAGAGCGCCTCGGGGAAGGGCCATTTTCATTGTCAACAAGATCACCCCGGCCATGGTACTTTTGTTTGAGATTCGGATATCGTTTAGCCAAAATGGCCCGGTAGATAGACTGTAGATAGTTAATGGGAACAGAACCGGGTAACAAGACTTTGAATTCAGAAATCCGGTTCGAAAGAGCTTCAAACAGCTTATACGAGATTCCCGGGAACGGATGTTTGGCTTCAAAATCTCTAGGGTCACATTCGGCGATTTGTATTGATAACAAATCATTGGCTAGTGCACCGGCAAGTGGATTTATGATAGAATCAAGAAAAAACTTAGCCTCGTTCACTAATCGTTGATTTTCCTTCAATATTTTAGGCCCCAAGTCTCCGGATGTGAGTTTAGTCATATTAACCAGTTGAGACAGATGAAGTAAAACCAGATCGGTATGGAAAAGCATAATATACCGGTATTGTTGATACGACGGGTCATCAAGGTCAACTTTTAAAACCGTCGTATTTGGTAAATGAGGATTTTTGGCAAAAACCGGCCATACTCCGGGTTTGTCCATATTAGCGAAAAAACTGATCGGGAACACTTCTGCTTGCGCTTCAGTGAAAACCGGAAAACAGGCAAAACCACCATTTATGGTGATTTCAGCATTCATTTTCTCAACTGGATATGTGTCATGACATGAATCCAATTGAATATCAGTGAATTGCAATTCTTTGATCGTAAAATCATCCGGTAATTTACGATTAAAGTTTCTAGGGTCCTTACGAGGACGACAATCAGTAGGTAAAGCCGGGGTCATATAAATTTCATTTTTCTTGACCGGAGGTTCCTCAGGAGGAGAATCAGGAAGAGGGGTTTCAGCAGCAGTACGGAGTGATTCCTCCTCATTGTCAACAACCATGTGATCACTTCCAGTGTCACCGTTATCATTTTGAATTTCCGGTAACGCTGGTTTAGGAACAGGTTGAGCATCAATTTGGGTCAGGCTAATAGGTTTAGCAGCACAAAAATCATTTGAAACCGGTAACAAATTACGATTAAGTCGATTGATGTTACCCAAATAAATTTGATTCTTATTTGTAATCGTACGATTTGTTTCCGGTTTCTTAAAAGATACAAAAGGGACCGGTACGAAAGCATCAGTAGCAGGGGGTGGCTTAACAAGCTCAAGATGGGCCATCGAGGCCAAATATTTTTCTGGAGCCTTTTCAATATCTTCAACTTGACAACTCAAGTTAGTAATATACTGAAGATGATCCGAAATTTGGTGACGATGCGGAAGTTGCATAGTTTCTAAAAAACCAGTAATTTCCGCATTTTCCCGATTAGCAACAAGTCCTAGTGCACCATTAACCCGGGCCATTATTTGAGCTTGTTTGGCCGCACATAATGCTTTCTGACTGTTAACCTGGTTGATCGCTACCTGATATTGAAGCTTGCGTTGACGATCATCAACCTTGGTTATACCTTCAGCAAGCATTTTGTAATCCCGGTCATGAGTGGAAATATTTAATTTTTTCTGGTCAAAAGATTTAAGTGCCTGTGTGAGCACCTCAACCTTGTTAACCAGTTTTTTGACTGTTTTAGGGTCACAGGGGTCAAGCTCGTCATCTTCAAAGTCCAGCGGATTCTTAGACATAGAGGGTAACTTTGGGTTATCCTTTGGCATTCGTAGTGAACGAGCGTGAACCCTGGCCTGACTGTTCGCTAAATATACCGAACCGGCAATAGAATTGGCTCTACAAAGTCGCTGTTGAATTAGGGATTCCTCCGGGTCAAGATTGAACCACCATTTCTGATAATCCGAAAATCTCTGGTAAAAGGCAAAGCACGGGGTATCAAGTATTCCGGCCATTCGTGTTGGACTGCTGGTCAAAAATGACCCTAGAATAACTTTTAAGGTCCGAGTCATGTGTAGTGTAAATAAGACTGTATTTACCATGTAGAAAAAATTGTAAATACTAAGATTGAGCACAATGACGAAATCCAGAATTTTTAGAATATTCGTACCAGTTGCATGTGATGTGAATAAGACTGTACTAGGAACTATAATCGCGGGTGTTGTGAATAAGACTGTATTTTCCTGGTGACTATCAAAACATAGTATAGTCAAAGAGGCCTGTCTAGACAGAGATTTCAAAATGATGCTCTGTTTTAACGTCTCCCTAGTCAGGTTGTTACCAAAATATCGGTATAGGCTGGAGTCAATAATCTTAATTACAAGCTGACTAGAATACGATTCAGTGTCCAGTATTACGTAACATTGATCAAGACCGGTACTTTGCACACTAAATTTTGAAATTAAAGGAGTAACTTTTTGAAGTGAGGTCAAAGACCGATTAAAGTCTAATAAAATTCGGATTTTTATCTTACAAAGTACCAGTTTAATCACTGTAAGGTGACCAATTATTAATTTAATTTTTTGACGCCAAATATTGACAAATTGGGTCAGTCCGGTTATTCCTAGTTTGTATTGACTCAAAAAGTAATTAATTCGGATTCGAATCACTTTTAACGCGTCATCAATAGTTAGAATGACGTATTTAATTAATTTAGTGCCCGGGTTACCTTTTTTGTTTATACATTGGCCGTCCTCGCCCCTCGCATTCATCCGTGTATTCCTGGCCAAAGCGAGCGATTGATGTTCTTGTGCTCGGAACGGTTCCATGGATGCGTTGAACCGGGAGGTCAATGATTGGACTGAGTTAGCAAGGTCTTCATGTGTAAACGGGTACCAGTCCGGGTAACTCTGATATTCCGGATTTTTGTCATGATTGACAAAGTAATCATTCTCGAGGGCCTCTTTCGCTTGCATGAGGTCGCTTGAGAGCGGCGCCCCATACGGATATTGTTGCTTAACCATCTCAAACAACTCCATAAATAATGGCTTATCCGGCATTGTGATTTCCATTTTGAGGTTGTTCGGGAACGATATACAATCAACCATACAGGGGGTGTTCAAAAGAAACCCCATAACCGAATCCGGTCGAACTCTTTCAAGATTTGAGTAGGCGAAAATGACCAGTGATTTTATATCTAGGAATCGGACCAGGAAAAGTCGAGATTCGCCTTCAAGCTCTTCACCATCATTGAAAACAGCTTTTTCCGGGTTAAGACCAAACTTGAAATAATGATTAGGATAACCCACTTGGGTAACTAGTCTGGTAAATTCTTGAATGACAAACTTGACACAGCTTGTCAGGTCCGGGTAGGTTAGGTAAAAATTTATGTCCGGAAAATAAAATTGACCTAATTTTTCAAGGGTTGGGTAACATACTGGTAACTTTAACTGAATAGTCCGTCTTACTTTTTCAAGTACCAGCCACATGGCTCTCAATTTGGTGCGCGATGTGAGTTCTAATGTCAGAACCTCGTTGTCTACATCGGTACCATCTTTGAGCTTGAAATTCTTATACTCAGCTTCCGGTGTTGGGCATTCAATGTTCCAAATGACCGTGATAGGGTCAGAAAATCCGGATTCTTTTTCCGGTTTATAGTCGATTACTCGACACCAATTTTCCTTGGGTGAGAACGGTTTACGTTCAAACCGTCGGTCCGTGGATCTCGGGCCATCATTGCTAGCATCACTACGGGTCGAATCGGATCGATCTCGACCTTGATTCATGGAATCAGGATCCGGAGTTGGTTTTGACATTCTAGAATATAATGCATTATAATACGTAACATCATTGCATGTATTATGAATTATAATATCCGGTTTACAGTATAATTGTGATTTACAGTCTGATTCTGTGTGTTTCATTAGTTCATTCTGGAAAATATTTCTCTGGTTATAAAAAAGTTTTCTCTTTCTGGTTGACCAATTTAATTGGTTCAAATTAACTTCTTTTTCAGATTTAAGTATAATTTCCTGGGTGTGAACATTTTCACTTGAAGCGCATTTTGATTCAACGAATATTCCATTTTTATAGTTTTCAACTTGGGCTGTGCCTACACCCGTATTATACCGGATATTATAACATAAATGTTCCTCGTCTTCATCTCGCTGCATGTCACAGTAACTTTCACCTGGATATTTATTTTTGCATTCCCACAACATGAGACCTACCCTTTTCCCGGTTGACTGCATTTCAAACTGTTTTTTATGAGTGAAACACAGTAATAAGTGATTTTAATGAATTTTGTACAGAGTGACAGATAGAACGACTTATCCTGGTTTAGCTGTTTGAATTTGGAGGCGATATCTCTGGTTGTTCTCTTTTTATGGCGTAAAAACTGAAAATAATATAATTTTTTGAAATTGGTGTGTATCCAACTGCGAAAAACTAAGAACTAAAAAACTAAAAACTGTATTTATAAAGATCTTAAATAAATGTGTTACTTACGTGAAATCAAAAAAGCTGCCAAACGATATGGTACCAACAGCCGGTATGAATTCACCACTGACGTGCGTTAGAATTTTCAATGCGTTGAATGATGTCAAAGAAAATGAAAAAGAAGCCGCTTATTTACTACTACAAAACTGATTTGATTTGAAATAAAATTAAACTCGCAGTTCAAAACAAATTCGTGTTAAGGATACCTATACCATTATGGAATTCCGGCCAAAATCACTAATATTTGACTATTATTCCGTAACTTTTTATGATGACGTCATGAAAAGTGACCGGAAATGTTCAAAATCGAACTCTGTAACCCAATTTTTATCCTTAAACATGTAAGTTCTCCTCTTACTTGAAATTTCATTATGGTCTAGGTATCCTTAACCGTTCGTTATTTTTTGTGACAAGTTTTCTAGACATTTATATTTTTCACAAAGTTTATTGAAAGGGGATCAGTTTGAAAAAATATAAAATGGACCGAGCGGATAATAAAAGTGATAAGCAGGGAAACCTGGACGGTCTTATGACTAGCGATATCGATGAGACGGAGGCTATGCTGAGAGCTTTGATGAACGGTGATAATGTTTCTGAAGTTTCTTATGAATCTGAAACTGTTCCGAGTGATCCGAAAATGCATCAACAAAATTCAATGCATACTCATTCTCATACTGAGTCGCATACTGAGTCGAGGCAGGAGCAAGAAGTTCCGGAACTTACAATGCTAAAGCGGAGCGAAGTCAAAGCTGTTGCTAGCGCGACCAATAAATGGCGTGAAACTGCTGGAATAAGGTTGAGGTTCCACGGACCACAATAGTCGAATCTATCGTAGTTACAATACGAACTGGTTATTTTTAACCACCTTGACTTAAAAGAGTCTTAAAAGGGTTTTTATGGTGTTACCGTTGCTTTTATGGTAAGTTCATTTTTTTGGTCATTTAAGGGTCATTTGGTTAAAAATAACCACTTCATATTGTGACTGTTAACAGAAGCTTTACAGACTTCCTGACAAAATTCCCAGTAAATTGATCCAACTTAAAGGAAACAAATGTCTTTTGAATCCGGCAGTTCTACAAGCGACAGAAAGCAAGACGTTTCCGCAACGACTGTTCCACAAGAAAACGAACTGACAATGTTGAAACGTAGCGAAGTCAAAGCTGTTGAAGGTGTATCGAATAAATGGCGAGATACCGCTGGAGTAAGACAAGGGATCAACTGACCGTTATATTTTCGAAATTTTCATCGTCGGTACCAGGACTCCGAGGGACGGCTTTTTTACTCGTCCTCGTCCCAAAATTTTTGGACCGGCCGTCGTCGTTTATACGTATCTCGAACCGACTCGAACCGTCTCGAGACTTGTTCGTACTGGGTCGTACTGAATACAAGGTCGTACTTGGTAATACGTCATTGGTAAGAGGATTGAATAAAGCCGTCCTGGTCCTCGTCCGTCCCGTCCCTCGGACCACTGGTTGGTACGTCGATCCCATGCTAAGGCGCCAAATTTCTTTTCAGTCAGAAAACACTTTGAGTACAGCACCATCTTTTAATACAGGTTCTACAAAACTTTCAAGTCCAGATAGAAGCTTGACAATCATTGATGGCCACGCTTCTGAATCATTTGGCATCGCAAATTCAGAAATGGTCGCAACCCTCAACGAAAATGAACATAGGGAACAAAGAGTTATGCAACAGTCTTCAGAAAGAAATATTGATCTGAGGCCAGTAGTCACAGTGGATAAT
>SCLD01088400.1:0-13903 GCA_004367895.1 Oikopleura longicauda | reverse complement strand
TTGTGAACTATGTGTCAGTACACTTATTAATATTAATAAAAGGACTCTTTACTTACGAAAACTGTCTTCAATCAGTTCTGCAAGGCACTTTCGCTACGTGGTGACATTGAAGTTGAAAAAGAAGAGACCCGCCCGAAGATTTCGTCCGGGTAGTCAGATTTGGTTTCAAGAAAACCAAGAAAAGTGAGTCTGTTCTAATATACCTTCGCTATGGGAGATCTTTCCGAATTTAACGGTAAATTATTGGAGCGTATTACATATGAGGGCAAATTACGAAAATTATACCGTAAAGATATTAAAATCGAGGGGGATATTGATTCATGGGCGAGCAGCTTTGCACGGTCATTTGATATATCAGACAGAAGAATTTTGGAAAATCATAAAATTTTATGGCGACGGGGAGACAAGAAAGATCCAGATGTACCTAGCTATGGTGTATGTGGGAATTTTGAACAGATAAAATGGATGATCGATCATGAGCGGATTACGAGATCATCATGTGCGGTTCAGTTAGTCGATTGGTTAAACATGTTGAAAATTGAGGAATTTCACATGAACGATGTGGGTGTTTTATCAGATGGAGAAGCCTATCGGAAGGCAACTTCACAATCAGAAAAGAGGGCGCTAGACTTGGTGGTAGATTTTTTAACAGATAAACGTTACAAAAATCTTATTATTGCAGGAGAAAGAACTGCCAAGTATTTTGAGGAATACAAAGAAAATGTCGTTGCGATGCAAAGATTGTACGACAAAGGTTCAGAGTTCTTTTTGGATGAACTTAAAGACCTTTTTGAGGGTGGAATGTACATCACGTGGGCGGATGCGGTAAAAGAATTAAAAATTCATTGTGGTTATAGGGAGGAAATAACGGACATTTTGGAAATCTTTAAAGTGTTTAAAGACATTGCGATGAAAACATCAAAAGAAATGCCGATGCAAACTAAAATACTTAAAATGAGGGATGAACTTGAAAAGTGGATGATAAAAGATCCAAAAAAGTTTATTGATGGGTTAGACGTAAATAACCCACTCGCGACGGCAAATATGACTGTAAAAGAAGAATACAGTCCTATAATTTATGCACTTTTTCAGTGCATAATTTACTGTTGTGGCACAATGACCGAACAAAGATGGAAAAAGGTATTAATGGAGTTTTATAAAAATATCGGAGAAAAACCATCTTATGAAGCCTGGCAAAATAACAGACTTTATTTTTTTGAGCTTTTTGATAAAGCTGGGACAGGGTTCAACGGACAAAATTTTGTTGGGGACAAGTCAGTGGACGAAAACCCAGAGGAACAAAATGAAGTCAGAGCAAAAACCAAATTTCAATCAAATAGAGGTCATCATCATCGAGGGGGTCATCGGGGAAATTTTAATAATTCGAGCGGGAATTATAATAAAAACCCATCTGGAAACAACCAAAGTTTTCGAGGGAATTTCCGAGGCAATAATCGAGGATTGACGTCAAAAGGTTTGACGTCAAGAAATAATTACTCTTCGCGAGGGAATTTCAATTCAAATTGGGGTAATAAAAGCTTCAATAATTCGGGTAACAATGGTAAAAGAAAATGTTACCATTGTTCAGATCATGCGAACAAACCCGTGCACCACGATTTCCCATTTGGTGGTGGTGAAAAATGTTTGTATGACGCACAAGGAAAATTGAAAGGGAAAGTTCGAGTCATAGCGATGTGTGAACAAAACGGGAACACATTTGGGGAACATCAAGGGGAAAACTATAATGGTAATCAAGAAGTTTCAAATGAGCAATATCAAGGTTTTGATAATATGCTGGGGTTACCATATTACGGATCTGAATCTAGATCTCAAAATCAGATTCAAAACCATTGCGATGAGTATGTGTTACATGAGACAGCTGAAGGGATCTTGATTGGATCAATAACTGAGGACGGAGATTTTTTGGACATGGACGGCAACAAGGCTCTTGGAGCGGACGCAGATTTTGACAATATGAAGAATGATCAAGGAATGATGGAAATGGCAACGCCCATATTGGACTGTGTATTTGTTACACCAAATAAACCAAACTGTTATTTGAAAGGCCGACTTACCTTTGACAGTGGAGCAGCGAATAGCATGATTAATGCTCAAGCTTTGCAATACTGTCAATGGAAAAAGTCGGGTCCACGTGTTAAAAAATATATTGGTGCAGGGGGGAACAGTTTATCGCTATGGAATGAGGTAGTTGATGTAGCATTGAGCATTGCAGGTCAAGGTATGTTTGTGTTGAAACAAGTTTTAGTGGCAGAATCGAGAGTAATTGATCAAGTTCTAGTTGGGAGAACCGATATGAATAGGTTAAAAATTATGATGGATTTTGATAATCATAAAATGAAAATTGGCGTAGCAAGAAATACCGGGTGGTTTTCAATGAGCATGCAAAAATTAGATTCCATAGCGATGGTAAATAGCGATCGCGATATTGAATCGCGACCGAAAACTGAAAATGGTGATCTTATGACGATAGCGCAGGTTTTTAAAGTTATAAGTGAATGGAAATCTAAAGAAGATAAAATGAGTATTTTAGATACTCACCGAGTTGAAAGTAATTGTGACCATCGCGAGGATAATTGTGATTGTGACACATGGTCTGTGTCAGTTCACGATGAAGTGTGTCACAGGAAAGACGTTGAGTGTAAGGGGTGTGACAATTGTGTCAATCAAGAGTGGGCCAAGTTGTCGGAAATCGAGAAAGAAAAACCGGATATCGAAGGGAGAACAGGGGTGAATGCTCAGCAATATATGAATTCATATATTGAAAGAATCCGACAGAGGGAGTTAAATTCAAATTCAAGACATGAATGCACAATTGATGAAAGAATCCGTCGAGATGACCCGGCACTTTTCAGTGCCATAAAAGATCTTATTGAAGAATACAAAGATCTTTTTACGGGTGAAATCGGGGTATTAGACGCAAAGTATACGGTCAAGGCCGAAATAACTGGAAAATTATCATCGCAAAGGCCAGGACATCAAAAATTTCAGGGAACAACCTTAGTCGCGATAATGAAACAATTCGCGCGACAATTAGCACATGGTGTGATCGCGAAGGTGGAAGATGTGGGTGTGATACCAAAGAATCACATGCAGATTTTACCGGTAAGCAAAAAGGATGACGATGGAAATGTGATGCAAGCCATAAGTGCGACACGTGTCGTAGTGAATGCCCAGTCAACTAATGCTCACACTTCGTATAGTGGGGCGCAAACTGACAATTTGGAGGATTCGATTCAGTTTGCAGCAAGGGCAAGTGAAAAAGGGTTGAACCTGAAAGCGGACATTTCAGATGCATATTATTGCATAGCGATGGATAAGGAGATGTGGCCATATTTTTGTATTACGGTGCCATTTATAGGAATATGTTGTTACCTAAAATTGGTACAAGGATGGGCACCAGCGGCTCAATTTTGCCAAGAAACAATGGGAAGAATATTTTTTCCGTTGTGGCAAAATTTGCGAAAATATATGGATGACGTAATAGTTGCGTCATTCAAAGACAGAGTGGATTATCTTCAGAAACTGAGGGATTTTTTCAGTCTATGTAGACAAAGTGGGTTGAAATTGAAGGGCAAAAAGTGTTTTTTCTGCGTTCGAGAATTAAATTATCTGGGAACGAGAATTGAAAGAGGCCGAATAATCCCTAGTAGGCATTACTGTAGTCGTATCGAAGACATAGCGATGGAGTCAATTATAACGAGGTCAAATTTGAAATCGTATGTAATGAAAATACAGTATGTTGCCAGATTTTTGAACAGGTCAACAGAAGTTTTAAAAGCATAAAGGGATGCATCAAATGGCGACGGAAAATTAAAAATTGAATGGAATGAAAATCTAGTCAAAGCATTTGACCGATCAAAAAGAGCGTTGAAAGAATTGTTGGTAACACATCCCTTTGACCCATTGTTACCAACAGTGTTTGTGGTAGATACTTCACTCATAGCGACGGGAGGATTTTTATATCAAGTGGGTAACGAGGGTCCCAAATTGATTTCATTTTTCAGCAGGAGTCGAAAGGACCGGGAACGAAAGTGTCCACTGTCATCATGTCACACGGAAACTTTTGGAGTAGTAGCAGGTGTTACTGCATTTTTACCCTTTTTGAGACAGTGTAAACAACCCATTACAATCGTAGTCGATAGTAAACCCTTGGTTCAAGCATTTCAAAAGTTTAGAAACTTTCAATATTCAAACGATGTAAATTTAAATCACGCATTATACAAAATACGGAGTATTTTGGATGTGAATTTTGTGCACACGTTAAATGTGAATCCAAAATTATGTCTAGCCGATGTTATAAGTAGGTTGGATGAGTTTCAAACAGACAAAGGTTGTATAGGAGCGCCCAAATGTACCATATGTAAAGCAGCGGATATGGATGACAGGGATCGGCTAGCAACCATAGCGATGGTAAATGAATGGGTCCAAATGGGCAAAAATCATGGAAACTGTATCGAAGATGCGTGGGAGGTTGAAATGGGTAACAAACCTGATTCATACTGGTTTCAAGTGATGAAACCGGAAATACCAGGTCATTTAATGGCGATTTTTGCAAATAATCAAAATTATACGATTGATACCTTTAAAAACGACCGAAAATTTATAGGGGATGCACAGAAAAAGCACGGGGATTTTTCCAAACTATTTAGGGATATAGAAAAGGGGGTGAAGAGTTATGCAAAGAAAAAGGCGCGAATGCAAACTTTATTGGTGACTCGTGCAGCAAAAATCGAAAACGGAATTATCACGCTTGAAAAAGTGATAAATGGGGTAACATTCCGAGTGATACCGATTCCAAATTCCATTGCGATGGTAGCAGTAGCAGTGGTACATAAAACAATTGGTCATCAATCGGTAACCCAACTGGTAAAACATGCTCAGAGACATTTTGACATGGAAAAACTGAAAGAAAAAGTGGAAAAGTTTGTTCAAAAATGTGTCAAATGTTGTATAATGAGAGGGGGAACAAGTCAAAAGTTGAAAATGTCACCGGTACCGTTACCGAAAACTATGTTTACGGTAATATTAGCTGATGAGGTCATGAGAACAATTCGAGGGAAAGCATTAAAATTTATTATCGCGATGGAAGCAGTTTCGTCATTTGTTACCGTTGTAACATTTGACGGGAACATGAATGGTGAAAAATTTGTCGGCATTATGGCCCATATTAAAAGTATACTATGCCCTCATAATAACGACAGTGTAAATATAGCACTCAGATGTGATAAGGCAAAATATCACACCAGCGCGATGGTAAAAGAGATATTGGGGATGATGAATATGGATCTACAGTTACATGAATCCACAACCTTGAGTAAAAATGCGATCCCCGAACTGGATGTTAAAATTAAAAATTTTAGTAAAAATCAAATCCAAATTTTGGAGGACAAACCGGTGACACCAGAACAGAGTTGCCACCTAGCGGCGGCAGTATGTAACAACACGATTGGGCACCTAGGGTTTACACCAGCTGAGTTGTTTGTTGGGAGAGGGTGGAACTCAGCAGAAACCTTAAAAATAAATGTAAAACACATTTTGAACGAGTTAGCGTTGCGAAGGGAACGGAGAAGAAATGAGGACGAAAGGAGACGGTTGGGGAACAAGTTGAAAACGGAACGACGATTAATACCGTATAAAGATGCAGATTTAAATAGTAGTCTTATAAATAACCCGGAAGTGATAAAAATTAAAATCGGGGATACGGTAACAATCAAACAAGAATTTAATAAAAATGAACCACGCTGTGCGTGGAAAGTAGAAAAATTGGATTTTTCAAAACGGAAAATGTTGGTCGAAAGAGACAGTGGTTTAGATCGAGGGACCAAAAAATAGTAGATGGATAGACTTTGCGATGGTAGAGGATATTCATCCGATAGAAAACGCGTTATTTGAAATTCAGAGGGTTCAGAATGCTAATGACGGTAATTTTGATGAAGAGGCATCACGGCAAAAGTTTAACGAATTTTTAAGGAAAGCCTTTTTCGCGATGGCAGAAACTAACTCTAGTTCAGTGTTTCAAAGAGAATTCATGAATATACCAGAAAATGACGAAGTTAGCATAACTGAAAGCGTAGAAGCCCCTACAACAACCACAATAAAGAGTGAAGATTTGAAAGATGAATGGGAAGATATCAAAGAAGAATATGAAGAATTCGAAGAAGTTAGCCAAGAAATGCTCGAAGAATCAGAAGAATTTTTACAAATGAAGAAAGAAGAAGAACAAAAAGAAGAAGTGAAAAGAAGAACGTCAAGTAGAAATGCGGCAAAATCAGGTCAAGAAGAAGGAGCATTTTCAAGGTATTTTTAAATTACCATCGCAAAGGAAAACACAAATTATTTAATTGTAGAATTTAAAATTAAAATTATTTTGAAGCGGCCAATAGAACGAGCATTCAAAATGCTGTTCAAAAATCTAAAAATTTTTAAAATCGGCCGTCAACTTTAGAAGTTATAGCCAAATTGAGTTTCAAGTGTAAAAGTCTAGAAATTAAAACATAAAATTAAAATTTGCAAAATCATAATGGGTAACGTTTCAAAAGTGGGAGGTCCTTTTTGGGTAACACTGGGGGTAAATAATTTTCTTTTTTCAAAAATCGGTCCGCGCTGACCAAATAGCTTTGTTTTGTATAGGTTATATCACGAGCGCCATGATTTTTTGAAGAGAGAGATTTATAGTGAGAGAGGAGGCAGATTCCATTTTTGGCATTTAGCGCCCTCTAGAAACCAAATGAGCAAAATACATTAAACCATCGCTACGAGTAGGATTTTGAGTTAAAATCTCTATTCTTTCGCTCATATAACCCATTTCCAGCTAGGATAAACCACGGAATTACGAAGAAACTATCGTAACAGATATTACGAAACCATGTTACTCATCGCTATGGCCGTAATTTGGCAATGAAACCATAAAAAGTTATAGAAAACTAATTATAATCCAAATAATGAGGTAATTTAAATCGAACAATCGAATCAGAATAACTTCCAGTATTAGGATTATAATGCCATCCAGCATTTTCACCGGGGTGAACAATTGTTTAACCAGGTTTAAAGTTCGTAAAAATGATAAAACTAATTTTTATCTTTTCTATAATTAATTTATAACCATAGCGAAATAGCGTAGCTTTAATTTTGTGAAGTTAATACTCTGACAAAATTATTTTATTTCAAATTAGCACATTTATTTGTCAAAGTCAAGAGGTTTATTTCAAATTAGCACATTTATTTTCAAACCAACTATTTTATTTCAAATTAGCACATTTATTTTTCTCAAATCGCTTTCAAACTGCTACTATCGACTTAATATTGCGGAACAAAAACAAAACGGGGAGAGCGTATAATGAGTAATATTTTACAGTCAAAATAGGCAAAATAAAGTCGCTCTAGGCAGTTCATTCGATTTAACATTCGTTACCATCGCAAAGGTTATTCCCACTCTTCATTCTTGTTTCGGAATTGATAGAAAGCCCGTCTAAAATAAAACGTCAAAATAAATAATTGAAAGAAAAAGGGTGAAAAATTTTTTTTACCTCAGAGATTCCAAATATCGATCCGAAAAATATTCGTCGACGTGACCTTGTCGAATCCAGCTGTCAACCCATCCATCGTCGGTTAAACCAGATAGGGACCCCTCAAGTTGATTAACCCGACGTCGGGCGTTTTTAACCTAAAAATACCCGTAATTGAGGATATTCAAAATTTTTTATTTTTATATTTACCAGTCGCATATCTACACCACGTGCACGGCGTCGAGTTGAGCAAAATTCATCAGGCTCAGCCTCAGATTCACCTCCACTGTCGGAGGAGTAGTCAGCAGCAGCTTGTTTGATCTCATCGCTAGGAGCAGGTGCATCAGATGAGGAACCAGCAGCAGGCCCGTCAAAACGACCCATTTCGAAACCACGAAACAGTTTGTATAAATATAACAAACTGCCTTAAAATGGGTGTCAAGTTTTAATAAAGGGTAACAAGGTCAGTTGAGGTCATTTGAGGTTATTTGAGATTATTTGAGGTCATTTGAGGTCATTCAAGATATTTGAAATTAGTTTGAGACATTTTTAACTTACAAATCAAGCAAACGATAGCACGAGATGAAAAATGGCGAAGTTCCAATTCGACTTCTTGTAGACACTCCAAGTGCTTCGTAACTTCTTCAGGTTCACATGAAGTGAGGTCCAAACCAGCAGAAACGGTGCAATAGTAGCGACGGTAATAACCATCAGGGGTGCAGAGTGGCTTCGAGTAATAGGAATCAACCTAGAAATATTTTTTTGAAATTTGTTTAAAAATTAATTTTTTTTTTCAAAACATTTTTTCTTAAGAAAAAGGGTTACGGAAACCAACCTGATTGATTATGGAGGGAGTTTGAGGGATACCAAAACGGCGGGCTACGAGTCGAATAACCAACTGAAATCGGGGATCAAAAAGGGGGAACAAAATTTTTTTTTAGTTACCTCAACCATTTGTCTCAGTGGTTTCGGTTGAGAATTCGGATTGCGTCCAAAGTTTTTTCCCAAATTCAGGCGTAGGCGAAAAAGGTTGCCCGAATAATTTTTAGCTAAAATTTTTTTTGGAGTCATAAAAACAAGGTCAAATGAGGTCAAATAAGGATATATTTACCAGAAGAAGTACCATTGCGATGGAAAATATCCCAATTGACGTCAGTGCTAGAAATCATTCCATTACCATCAGTCAAAATATCGCGACGAGTTTCACATGGGAGTTGTAAAATCAGCTCATATCCAATCACGCCTACGCAATGCATTTTGAGGGTACTTGTGCAATCGACGAAACCAGGTGAACAATCAGCACAAACCTCACCCAGACAAGCCATTTGATAAGGGTTTCTGCTAGCACACATCCGGGAAACAGTATTTGCAATAATGGTCAAATAAACGACCAATAATGCTTCACAGGCAAACCCGGACGTGACCACCTTACCACGATGATTCGCCCTCCCCCATCGATACCAAGAATCTATTTTTATAAAAGTTGAATCATTTTCGGAAATTTTAACTAGGTCAAAATCGAGTCGAAACTAAAAGAAATATTACCGTTGGGAAGCTGGCAAAAGACCTCTGGCGGACCAAAATAGATTCCCAAATCCATTGGAATCGTAATTTTGACCAAATCGGGTTTGTTGCCATCGCGACGGTGCAAAGTGCGAAAGTAACGTCGCTCGGATTGAACGGTAGTAACTCTCTTACCCCACCATTTTGACAAAAGGGCCAGATCAGGCCAAGCAGCTAAAAATTCAAAAAGTAAACAAAAATATCGATGGAGCAAAATTGAACCGTTCCCCAAAAATTACCCAGTTTATAAATTAAAAATGAAAGTTTTGAAATTTTTCGGAATTTACCCTAACCATAACTTTAAAATGAAAGTTTTGAAATTTTTCGGAATTCACCCTAACCATAACTTTAAAAATGAAAGTTTTGAAATTTTTCGGAATTCACCCTAACCATAACTTTAAAATGAAAGTTTTGAAATCTCTCGTAATTCACCCAAGCCCAAATTAAAATTCGAGCATTAATTCAGACTCACTCAAATATTTTCGTTCTGTTGATCGATCATACCAGGTGCGATATGCACGATCAACTTGATCAACCTCGTTATATCGATTGTCGTAACGATAATTACGTTGATGAGTACAGAACCATTGCTCAGAAGACCGCTTTTCGGCAACACGGTTGAACCAAAAAGCACCAATTTTACTTAGATAGGTTTTTTTTTAAGAATATAAATTTGAGATGAAAATTTCGAAATGATTATAAAATCAAAAGAAAATAAAAACCAAACCCATAAACACTGATTATAGGATCTACAACAGTTGGTCCCGGTTTTGGTCGAATAATCGTAGGCTTGATTTTTGGTTCAGGGGCGACACCTTCTGGTTCGGAATCCACAATGTCCATCTGGTGATGAAGCGCATGTTTCTTTTCGGAAAAGGATCGTTTCTTTTGAATATGATAAGCACTTTGCGACGGTCGAATTGAAACCTCAGGTCCAGATAAGTATTCGTCATCATAAGGATCGACATAAGTGCTGGTGGCGCTATCCGTGTCGAATGAATGGGAGATGGAAGTCCCAACGTCAAAACGAGAGGGTTCGTAAGTAACTTTTGGGGAGAAAAACGGAACCTTAGGAGTACGAACCCAAACACCATGAAAACCATGACGATCACAGTTCTCATAAGATGTTGATTGAGAAGTTACGGGATGGCCACTAGGATAGGGATGAGCACGCGGACCAGGACTGTTCCAATTGGTCCAACGACGGCTTTTTCGTCGATATTTCCCATCGCGAATGGTAACAGGACGATAGAAATCTGTACGAGTGCCAGATGGACCAGATAAGGTTGGTTCATATTCTGGATATTCCGGCAGAGTTCCATCTTTCATAACCAAAACATTGGCAGTCTTGTTACCCTTACGACCAGTACACCCAGAAATAGCGAAATCGTCATCTTCATCAGCATCAAGGTCATCTTCGGAAAAGGAACAGTTCTGTGTAACCATTTTTTTTAGAAAAGAATTTTACGTAGGTTGAATAATGTGGCGTTTTTTTTTCAAAATACGCCTAGGACTAAGAATGACAATTTAGACTTAAAAATGAAATTTATCAAAACTTTAACAAATAAAGTTATGACAATTTAGGCTTAAAAATGAAAATTTAAATTCGAAATGACAATTTAGGCTTAAAAATGAAAATTTTGAAAAAGTAAAAACTAAATCATAAAACGCATAAATTAAATTAATGATTTCCTTCTCGCGACGGCGCCATCCAGTAACCTCAATGTTCGGACGAACGGACCAACCACAACCAGCAACCTTTCGTTGAACACTTGGGTTTGCAGATCGATGAGTCATACGGACTGAAAATACTTTGTTGGAGTCCATCTGACAAAACCGAGTGTAGATTAATTCAGGGTAGGCGGCACGGGTTTCAAAAACAAGCGGTTGACCCAGTAGACGACGTTTGGCAATTCGGACGGTCATTTGTTCATCACGAATAGTGAACCGTTCACTCAAAAGTGCAACCGCAGCCGAATGAGCACCATAGCGATGTTGAATATCCGTATCTTTTACAATGCGGGCATTGTAAAGTCGTTTGGATATATCCCAACGAAGTTCGTGATGTTTAAGGGTAGAATGAAGGTCCTTTTTCTAGGTCATTTTTAGGGGAGATAAAAAGGGGAACAAAAAGGTCAAATTAAAATTTAGACCATTCCTTAAATTCAAGTTCCCGTTCTTTTTTCCACTGAGAACGACGATGCCCGAAACCTTTGAAATCGGACCTAAATCGAAAGCCACTAGTGGTGAGTCGATGTTTTTGATTTTTAACCCTCAAAAACCGATCCTCAGCCGTTTCAGGCCGAACAGTACCAAGATGATCACCATTGCGACGGGTATATTCGGCACCTGAAGAACTCTGACGAGTATCATCAAAAACATTTGTTGGATCTCGATCGTATCGATCCAATGGCATTCGAGTGGGACGAGAAACAACAGGACCAGTCATGAGCGAAGAATCAGCATAACCACCATAGCGAAGACGACGCGGGTCACGATCAGACGGATCAATGGAAAGCATCTGAAGAAAAAGGAAAATTCTAATTTTAAGATACAAATCAATCTGATTTTCAATAAAAATATCAGTCATGATGACTCATCTGCAATGAGTAGTCATGACTAGTATTTCGTTACTTCTAAAAATGTTTCAAACAGGTTGAAACGCTCATAGGATATTGATATTGCAATTTTTGAAAACTCATAACTGTAAATCAAGGTCAAATGAGCGTCTGACTGGTATACTGAAATTCCTAATCTTCCACGTGATCTTATGGACCTCTAATAGGGGTCATATTTAAAGAAAAGGGGCATCTTGAGTCAAGGAAAGGCATAGTCAAAACAATTAGGATTGAAAATACCATCGCGAAGGTCATACCTGATTAGAAGGGATAATCCAAAGGATAATACCAAATAATCTCTTTTAACAAAAAGGCAAATTTGAATTTTTTTGAGTATTTTTTTTGATCTCTCAAACTGAGTATAATTTATATTTCAAAATAATTTACTCAAACTGAAAATGAAATTTTCAGATTTATGACGCACCTCAATGTTTTTAACAGGGTTAGGAAAGGATAATGGTAAAACCGTGGTAAAAATATTGGGGAAACAAGAAAAGAGAATTTCGGACGTCGCTAAGGCAAAAATAAGGAAACTGTGGACCACAATTTCTGAGTTCAAACAATGTTTTCATGGTCAGCCAGTTTCGGTTCAAAATGAGTTATTTTACAGAGAAGCTCTCTGTGAAGTGTTATCACAACAAGCTCAGCAGACAGCGTGCTGGAAGTTGAGTCTAACCGAAGCGGTAAATCCGTTCGATGGGACCCTGATGATAGGAATGTGGGCAGCCTATGGCTTGCAGCGTAACGAAATGAAGTTCTATGAAAATAGGGCTGATGAAATATCAAAAGGGCTCCGGGAACAATTCGCGAAGGATAACCCAGAACGTCTTTCTGAAGACGATCAGGGTGATGACGACGACGATGATGATGATGAAGAAAATGGGGAACAAAATGAGAATGAGGGCCATAGCGATGGGGAACAGAATGAGAACGACGGTAATAGGGAAAACGGGGAAGACGATTTCAGTGAGAATGACGAGAGTTTCATGTCACGGTTACAGGGGTCAGGGTGTCACATGTCAAGGGTAGGTCAAGTTTTGTCACCTATTGAGAGTTCACCAATACCTGTGACCAAACCAGAATTTTCACTTGACGCAAAAACAAGACGAACATACATTTCTAATCATTGTTATGTTCAAAAATTTTTGGACCGGTCAAGTGACCTGTTGACGGCAAATCTTGAAAAATTGAGAGCGGACTCCAAAAATGACCTAATAGTCGTGTCTGATGGGTCACAAGAAAACTCGTTACCCTCACTTGAAGATATACGACCACGGCCAAAACTATCCGGTTACCAGACTCGGTCGGACAATGAAGAAAAGGGGAACGAAACTAAGGTTTCGAACCATCGCAAAGGTAAAACTGGGAAACCGGTAACGAAGGGTAACAAACGGGAGGACATAGTTGATCGAATAATTCGGGATCATCAAGGGTGCGAGCAGAAGTTTCAGAATGGTTTAATCAATACAAGAAACGCTGAAACCAAGAAGGCAAAACAATGGGGGCGAAAACCGGGAACACCAAAAACATCTGGCCCGAAAGGGAAACGAGTTCAAAAGTTTACACCACCGCCACCAAAAAGAGTTCGATCTCAACTCACAAATCAAATGAGAACAATGAATGACCAGTTCAAGAAAATCCAACTGGAAATGAACAAGCAGCTGGAAGAAATGAAAACAAGCCTCCTCCAGTTCCAAGATCTCGACAGTTCGATTCAGCCGAGAACCAGAAATGAAAATGAAATTGCTGATTTGCCAGAACCAATCGACTTCTCACCAAAAGCCCGACGCCAATAAAAATTCAACGGTAACGTATTTTAATGTTTTTATTAAAATTTTAAAATACACCATCGCTAAGGGAACAGAATTAAAATAGGGATCATAGCAAAATAGGACTAGCCTAACCTGAAACTCAATTTTTTTTTCCAATTCTTTCTTTCTCCATTTCTCCATTCTAGTGTAACCAATTTCTTGCGACGGTAACAGAAAACCTGAAAAGGACGTTACCTTCGCCGTTCCTGTCTCCAACGAAAACGATAAGCGAATAAAATTAACGGCTTCATGACTCATCTATATGAGTCATAAAATACCCCCCCCACGTGACTAATTAGCACTCCACTATCGCGACGAGTACTTAACTAACTCGCGCGGCGCTAGAGAGCTAATGAGGATAGGCCGATTAATTCCATTCTTGAGG
>SCLD01088389.1:0-37098 GCA_004367895.1 Oikopleura longicauda | reverse complement strand
TTTTTTAATGTTAAGTTTCAAAGTGACCTACCGTCATTTCCCATAACATAACCCGTTCTCATATCATAACCAGTGTCTTTATGACTTCTTTTGACCCCTTTCAACCGCATAAGACCTCATTTGACCTTATTCGAACCTGTTTGAACCATTTTGACATGAAATTGTTAAGGCATCTACATTAGAATTCACTATTCAACGTGAATGCCGTCATGGTAATGTGGAATTATTTATGAATGGCGATTGGGTAAAAGTGGACACATTTACAATGCAAGATATTTTATCAAACGAAGTATCATATGTTCACGATGGGTCCGAGACCAAGTCAGACCGGTGCATTATTTTTGTTTCAAACGACCAAGGTGAACAAAGGAATGCGTTTTATATTAATTTATACGGTATAAATTATACCTTTTTGTTACCTCCTCGTTTATAATTCATCACGATTGGCACAAGTATCGCGATATTCGCGGTAAATTACGCTAATTGTGTGGCCTTGATAGTTTTGATGGTCTTGAATAATAACCAAGGGTGTGACGGTGAGAACCCTATTAATATTCGAAATGATAATAGGGGGTACTCACATTGTTATATTAGTCCGACAAAGCGATTTTGGCTTTTTTGGACGAGAAATTCTTAAATAAGTTTGAACAATGCCGATTTCGGTCTCAAAATTGAACAAAAAGTGTGTACTTGAACCTGTTTCTAAGTCTAATTCACGAAATTAAATGCATAAAAAGTGACGAAGAACCTTTGGAAATATCTGTCCATTCAATTGACGACGGTGCTCCACACGTGACAATTAACCTAGGTCTGGTGTACTTGGAAGAAATTGACGGTGCACCAACTGGTCCAATCACGGCGAATGTCTTGACCACGGTTGACCCAGACACGGACGATTCAAATATCATGTATACTATTTACGACGGTCCTACGCATGGAGCCGTTTTCAACTCTGCCACTGGTTCCGCAATAACACAATTCACACAAGCAGATATCAATAATAAAAGAATCGAATATGTTTTGAGAGACGTATCAATGAAATATGATCGCGATCAATTTAGATTCACAGTGCGAGATTCACAGCAGGTTATCGAAGGAAACATGTTTAACATTAAATGGTCAATGATTGAATTTGAAAAAAGGAACGTGGTTACTTAGAGGTGCTTATGTGAGAAACATTTTAAATGTTTCAAAATATCATCTGGAACCAAATAAAGTCAAATGACTGTTGCCGAGAGTGAGACCGAAGTTCATGTCATGATTAAGCGTACTGGTTATCTCAATCACTATGCAATTGTTACATGTAGATCTTTATCTGGTGACCAGCAACAGCAACAAGTTCAATTTGAACCTGGTGAATCCCAAAAACCATGTGTCGTACCCTTAAATTCCGATGACGCATTTCAAGGCGAACGTGAAGTTAATTTGGAATTAGCAGAACCAACATATGCCATTTTGGGTGATACCAAATCTATGCTTCTGATAGTCAATGACCCAGAAGATATGCCAACAATATCATTTCTATCTGATGAAATTCATATTAACGAAGAGGAGAAGTCACTGATTATACCTATAAGGAAAGTGTTATTTATGAAAAAACCGGTATTAACTTGATCGGGGACCATCACGGTGACTGTTTCACTAACAATGATAAAAATGCTTAAATAGACGTGAAGGAGACGCATCGGTTACCGCAACTGTCATTTGTTATACAGTGAGTGGCTCTGCCTCCAGTTCTGATTTTGAATCACGTGATCGTTTGGAGAATAACCAATTGGTCTTCATGGGAACTCCATTTAATGAACGAGACTCAACCTGTCGAGTTAATCTTATTGACGATTCACTTTTTGAAGAAGACGAGTTTTTCTTTGTCAAATTGGAAAAAGCATCATACAATGCTAGACTTGGAAAAATAGATACTGTCAAGGTCATTATCGACGGGCCAAATGACTTTCCAATTATAGAAATGTCCGAAACCATCCTACATGTTGAAGAAAACTCTGGTAAATATTCCACTTAAAAAAACTACCATATGGATATGATTTTTGAAGTTTTTATGTGAAATGCCTTTGAAAATATGTATTTGATGTTGTGTAATATCCCTCCTAAATACGACTTGGTCGTACTGGGTCGTACTGAATACAAGGTCGTACTAGTCAGTACGAGGTACGAGTACGACCGAAAAAAATGTGAAAAGAGTACGACCTAGTACGAGGTACGACAATTTTCAAAAATACGAGGTCGTACTAATACGAGGTCGTACTGGTACGAGGTCGTACTAGGAGCTCTGGTTCGTACCGACACCATAACTCGTACCGGTGATACATTTTCACCATGAGGCCACGGCAGGTTTAAATCATTGATTAACCTTGATTCTTGGGAACCTTAAAAATAATTGGTTGTAATTTTGGTTGGCGTAAGTAATTTAACATGACTTAAATGTAATTTTAGTAAATGATTCAATTTAATAAATAACTTAATGACCAAAATAGTCAAAAAATGTCATATTTTTGCAATGCTAGTATGAAGGTAGTCGCTCGCCTCTTGTTGATATCTTGACCACATGGGGATTAATTGGGTAAGCTATATTCTTAAAACTTATTTTCAGGTGTTGTGGAAGTCGAGATAACGCGAAGCGGATCTGATTTGAGTCAAAGAAGTGAAGTTTTTTGCTATTCTAGGGCTTCAACGGCCGAGACGGGATTCGATTTCGAGCAGGTTCAACAAGAGGTTATCTTTGAGCCCAACGAGGACCGTGCTATTTGCCAAGTCACCCTAATTGATGATTATGAAAATCAAGTTGTAGAAGGCGATGAAGAATTTCATGTTTATCTTTCGGGAGCTGTTGGTGCGACACTTGGAGCAAAGAAAGAAACAAAAATAATGATTTCTGACGTTGAAGAGGATTCACCAAAATTTGAATTTTCCGAAGCAGAAGTTAGAGCAGCAGAATCTGTTGGGGTAGTGTCTGTCCCTGTTAAACGACTTGGTAAGTACAAGTCTGTGCATAACTTTAAAATCAGATATAAGCGCATTTCCGGTGGTAAATCCGGTTTAAACCGATTCCAACGAATTCCGGATTGCCGAATCTCTACCTTTGGAGTTAATTTGGTAGTAAATCACCTGAAAATAAACTGATTATGACCGGATTATGGGAATGTATCGGATGCTTTAACGGTCAAAAAGTGTGCCACATCAAAGTCCTATAAACATTTCATTTATTGGGTTTCACGCACCACGTTTATTCATGTTTAATCGCCTCAAAATCACAAAATTTATCTCCCATGCCAATAAACGATTGATTTATAGGTCGACCTTTATATGACAAAATTTTTCAGGTGATGCATCGGAAGAGGCCTCAGTTATTTGTCGGACGTTACAGGGCAGTGCTCATATTGAAGAAGATTTCATGGAACGAACAAATACAGAAATGTACAGAATCTCATTTGGACCTGGCGAAACTGAAAAACCATGCGAAGGAAATCATTCATATAATATATTATTATATTATGTTTTCATATTTTTAAAATATTCAAAACTGCTCAGCCGAAAAGATTGTTTTGACCTCTTTGACCAAGAGTCAACTTATTAGTTATATCAATTTAAACTTTTTTTATGTTGACAAAACTGTTAATGAATGCCAATAAAAGTGATTATGATAGATGACGGAAATCACGAGCTTGATGAAACATTCTTTTTACAACTAAAGGATCCAAGGTCAAGTTCAATATATCCTGCAGTTCTTGGTAACCACCAAGAGGTTAAAATAACCATAACCAATGAAGAAGATGTACCAACCATTACATTTTCCAAGAATGAAGTCTCCGTCCGTGAACCAGAACCAGCCAAAACCCGTGACGTCACCGTTCATGTCAAGCGAATGGGTGATACGAACGGAAATAGTCGTGTTCGTGTCTCTACTCGTGATGGTTCAGCCATTTCTGGTGTAGACTATGAACCAAAATCTGAAATGTTGAGATTTTTGCCAAATTCAAATGATGTAGTATTCACAGTCACTGTCAAATGCAACGAAAAATCGGCATGGCACAAGACTTTCAGTTTAGTCATGGGTCCAGATGAACCCATTAATGCTGTATTGGGACAATTTTCATCAATGACAGTGACGATTTTGGACAAAGAGGCTGCTGGATCGCTCGTTTTACCATCACCACCAAGTGTTATATCTCTCGAAGATCTGAACAAAATGAAAATAGCTGCAAAAGAACCAAAAACTGGATATCCAATCGTATGTGTCACTCCATGTGATAAAGAATATCCTGGTTACAGTGATATGGAATCACTCTGCAACGAAGCTGGTATTAATAACGAACATGTTAGATATAGTTGGGAAATCGCTCTTCCTGATAGTTCTAATTTTGAACGTCTCTCTGACATCACCCCGTGGACAAACCCCAAATCAAAAGTTCTCGATTCGGTTTATTTCAAACCCAAATGTCGTGTTCGATGTGTTGCTCAGGCATACTCTCCAGAAGGCAAAGGTGGTACCCCGCTAAGATCTGTACCAGTAACAATTAGTGCCGAGGGATACTGTCATAATCCGCTTGTTGGTGGATCACGTGCATTTCAAGCACAGAACTTTCACACTGAACTTGAATATCTTGATAATGAGGATAAGGACCATCCGAACAGTGTCAGAATAAAAGTTGAAGTGCCACACGAGGACGGATTATTGCCTATTATATCAACTTCAAAAATCTATAATATCGGTAAGCACATCCTTAACTCCCGGGCCGAATGCCAAATAATTCAGTTTTTGAGCTAAATTTTGGCTTCTCGAACTCAAACTAAAATTTTAGATTTCCTATTGCGCAATGAAGTTTTCCGTCAACAACACGTTTGTTCCAATTTATTGACACCATCTCAAGCACCCCAGACACAAGCTGGACGGGGATTCATGGACGGATATGACGCAGCTCGCATTCCACAGATTCCTGGCTTTGATTTACCACACCAGGTAGCTTACAGGTCAAACGATTGATGTTCTTATCGTTTCGTTTAGTTTGATGATGAACTCAGAAGTCCACAATCGCTTTCATTGTATCAGTATTTGAATTTGAAAAGCTGTACATGGACTTTCGAAACATTCTATACGATGACAGAGTTGGCTCAAACTTGCGGAGGCGAAATTTCAAAAGATTTCGAATACGCAAAACGTGGTCAAAGTCATGTGACAGTTAAAGTACCATTTTACGTATCATATATTTACGTCCAAGCTCCAACTGGATGGGCGTCACTCCAACATCAGTCCCAGCTTGAAATATCCTTTTCATACAGGTTCGTCATTTGCCCTCTTCCAATTCAGCGAATCAGTTCCCCTCTACCGAATTCGTAATCTAGAATTTGAAAAAATATTTAGCAATGTTATGTGGCGAACGGGTATCCAAACTGATTCTGAATTCACCGGTGAAGTTGTCATTGAACGAGTTTCAATTGACACTTATGGCCGTCTCGTTGTTGAATTCAAGTCAACTGCTCATTTCCGTGGATTATTTGTTGACAAGCACCACTCAGTGGCAGATACAAAAGCCTCTTTTGAACCACCTCTTAATGTTCAAACTAATTTCACTCTTGAGCTTGTCTGGTCCGAAGAAACATATGACTCTCCTGTCCAGGTAACTTATCTCGGTTGAGTCTACGGATCAGATTTTATAAACAAAAATTTTAGCATTGGAAGGCTACATCAAAGTTTTCTCGTAAAGACTATACTGGTGAATATGACTTGAACTTAATTCCATGTTCTGTTCAACCAACTCAAGGTTATGAGTCACCAGCAGAGGTGCCACCCGAAGAGGGTGCCCTTATGCCTGGTCAGCCAGCCAATCGTAAACCAGACAAAATAGAAAAGAAAGATCCACCATGCTCTGCACAAGAACCCAAGGTAACTATCGTAGTTTCTCTCGAAAAGTCTTTTTATAGAATCTTTTGCGAGTATTTATTATTTCCTCGTTCAGACCTTCAAAATCAAAATCGCCTTCCAACAGTCAAATCGTCCAGTTCCTGTTGTATACTCGCTAAATACATTTTTTCACATAACAAACTCAAAACAGATCTTCCTCACGGAGCCAAAGGAACAAAATATTGAAGAAATTGATTATAAAGGAACGTTTGCCAAAGGATCAAGAATCTATGCTCGTGTTCTATGGGAACCAAAGCAAGACCTCAAGGTTAGTCCCTGTCGGATTAATTTTATTTAACCTAGGATGTCGTGATCCGATTTCAGAAAACTGAAAAGCTCAATTTGTTATATCATATATGCCGCATATTAAATACTATAAAGTTAATTAATATCAGGATTAACTGAATAGCGCCCTCTATAATGTATATTCGGAGAGTTGTCCTCCTCTTTCTCTCTTATGTGAGCAAGTCCTGATATTAATTCCCTTTATTCCCATTATATGCGTGCAACAACGATCACAAATGATCCTACAATGATTTTTAATTAAGGATGCATATAAACTTCAATTGGAGAAAGTATATCTCTGTACTGGTAGTAATGGTTTTGTTCCAACATTTGATCCATCTGGTGATATATATGGTCAAGGACCACAATATGGTTGTATTCGACCAATGAAAAGTATTTCTCATCGATTCCTGATTCTAGACAGAGGAAATAGAGATGCTGAAGATGAAGACTTTCAGGTAAGATTGATAGTTTAACACCTGCCCGTTTCTCATCCGTGATTTCGATGATGATCCGGGTTTGCCTGTCCGAACCATCATTAAAATTAATTTTAGGATATAAAGTTTGAAGCAGAGTTTGCATCAGATAACCCTGAATATTATACACTTCATAAAATATCCTCGTGTGATGGTTTTTCATTTAATGTTGACCCACTGTACAAGATTGTTGCCGGTCACGAATGGTACCTCCAGGTTTTGTACGTCATTGGATCAGCTGATGGGCGAATGAGACGACATGCAGAAATGGTCACAGTATCAGACTATGTTGAACGCAAAAGAAGGGCAGTTGCTGGAGGTGATGAGTATTTGCAAACGCTTTTCAGCTCACATTCAGCTCAGAATGGCACCAATATGCATGGTCTACAACTCGGTGAGTCATTTAATATTAAGTTAATGATATAAAAATATATATTTTTATAATAATCAGAGTGGGCGGATTAATATTGCCCTCAAAACGCCCTCTTTACACGGGAAACAAAGTTAATGAGGCGCCAAAGATGTCAAGATTCATTCCCCCGGTCATTGTATAATTACATTTGAAATTAAACCAATTTTTAGTTCAACCAGAAGAGGGAATCGTTGGAATTATCATAGGTACAGTCAGTACATGTTTGATTATGATTTTGGTGATTTTCTTTGTCTATCGACGGCGCCAGGACTCAAAATCAGCCGATGATGAAGATCGATTAACAGCTGAAGAAGAAGCCCTTATTGCAAAGAAACTTGGATCAATGAGTCATAGCCAATATGGACAAAGTGGACATGTGCCGAAAGTGAACAATATACCATCAGTATATACGGGATCATCAAATAAGAAACTGAATAATCAAACGAATTATCATCAACCAGCCAATAGGAGGAATGATATAATGATTCGAAATCATATAACGCCACCTAATGTTAAAATTCACAATAATCTTCGTAGTAAACGTGATGGGACAGAGATATAAATTGTATATAAATGCATAAATACTTCAAAATCAAAACCCAGAAAGAAGAGCTTCTGAAGTGCAAGATGTCGCCGTCTGTTCTGAATTCAATACAGCATATTTTAGACTCCTGACCCTATAGTCTACCTCACAGTAGTACTCTTTACCTGTCAGAGTTCCACTAGTACGATTCAGAGTTTTTTTCATTGATTTAATTAAATTTCGCTAGAAAAATAGTTGAATTTTCGAAAAAAAAACTGAAAATCGTTCATTAAAAAAGTGGTACTATCCTTACCAGGCGCATGCCTTCAAGTTGCCAAACCCAGTTCATAAACTTGTTAAGTTCAATTTTGTTCAGTTTTGTACTAATATAACCTAAACTGACACCACCAAGTGGTAGCACACACCATCCGCACCGTGGTCATTTGCGGATCCAAAACACATTCCAAACAATGGCTCATTATCTCCTGTATCTTACTGTATAATATTTATTAGACTTTGAAAATTATATGAATTAATCTTCAGCTTTTATTTATATTAATTGCAGTGCATTTAATGTGAAGAGTAAAGTGAGGTGCGCATTCCCGATGGTTGTCGTCTCCAGGGATGCTAATACGAGAACGAATGTTCTAGCACCGTACTCTTCGTGCGGACTACAAATAGTAGGGGTACGAAGGGTTTTGTACTCGACGGGTACGAAATTTAGCAGGGGGTACGGTCATTATTTCCAGCACGGAGAGCACGGCAACGAAGTACGGGTATATGGGCCGTTTGAAGCAGAATGTTTGCCACGCATCTAGATTGCCATGCCTCTAGTTTGACACGCCTCTAGATTGCCACGGGCACGTGTACCTCTAGTTTGCCATGCCCTCAGTTTGCCACAGGCCTCATTACTTAGTTTGCGACGCCTCTAGTTCGCCACAATTTTCAAAACTAAGTTTGCCTGCCTCTAGTTTACCCCCGACAAGCGTGCCCCTGCCTCCACTGAGTTCGCCATGGGCCATGGCTCATGCCCGTCCAACTCTGATTGGAGGGTAGTTTTTGAAGCTGTCGATACGGCATAAATGGCTCTCTAGAATTCGACGAGGATCGTACGATCTTAATTACAATTGGTCACTTACAAAAATATGAATATCGGGAAACGACAAAACTCGTATGTTATCATCGGGAAAAATGATGAACAAATATTGCTTTCTAAGAGTAAGTATCTAGAGAGACAATCTATACATAATGAAAAGGTTACAGACTGTAACTTACAGTATGTTACATAGACGAAGTTGAGCTTATAATTAAGATGACCAAGAAGATTTGGACGAGACTATTTTTGAAATGGACGCAATGATATTCACCGCTTCGCAGGAAAGGCTTTAGCTAGTTGGTCAGATGATGCGCAATACAACATTTTAAGTTGTTACTAAGACACAGTATATCTAGAATAAACCCCCTAAAGGAGGAATTTTTCTCTCGTGAACCGCCCGCCAGCGACCAAACTGAACAAATTCAGACCAAAAATATCACTTTCTCAGAAGCTCAAACTATCTCAACTGACTCAAACTACGAAAGTGGTTCACGAAGATCATCAATAGAACCAAATAAAAAAGAGGTATCCTCAAAGATTGATGAATCTACTGTCAAAACAAGCAACACTGCATAAAACCTCGATTCTGTACAGTTCTTGTATTGAAATAAAATCGGTCAAAAATAATGCAAATATTTCATACTTTAGCCGTATCGATTAACCGTTATTTGATACGATTCGGCATACAATAGGCCGCATACTGGTTTCGAAATCACCAAAGTATATTTTTGGAACCCGTTAATCTGAAATTCAACATGAAGCTCATTTATCTTTATATACAGTATATCAAGATGTATATCATATACCGACTTCGGGACTTACGAATTCACCACATTATTGCTATAATTCGGTCACCGTTAGTTAGTTTAATAATGCATATCACAATTAAGGTTCTTCCTAGAGTCAAATCTGTGCAAGTTCAAAACCGAGTGTTCCACTCTTATGTGTGACCTCTCTTTATGAATCTGCTGCTTGTTTTATTTCATATATGCACGAGAAAAGAAAGCACGAATTGCCAAATAATTCTTATTAAATGATGTTTCGTAACTTAAATGAATGAACTTTCACTTTGTAATCTTCTTAGCTGGGCAGGGCGAACAGGTGGTGTTGCAAATGCTGGTGTCTGGACTTGTATACTGCCACGATGCTCACTTCGTAAACTGGTTGCACCAAATTGAACCAGCTCCACTGTTGAACATAAGAACAACGGACCCAATAGTACACCAGCAATACCAAATAAATATCCACCGCCTGTATATGTTTTCAAATATCTGTTGCGCGGACTCACTAGATTGAAGATGGCGTCATTCTATTTCAGAGTCGTTCAATGTCGGATCCGAATATTTCCGACATTGATTTCGAAAATAAAATGGCTTTGGTCTGGACTACCCTTAAATGATATCATCCTTAACGGGAATTAATATCATGATTTTCTGGATGGCGCCCTCATATTGTATATACGGAGCAAGTCATTATATTAATTCCCGTTAGGGGTGTTAGAAAACTTTCCTACGACAGCAAGTCCAGTAAAATACGGTGACCGTAGTGATCCAACTTCTTCGTATATTTTCCCATCAACATAAAGCGAAGGAAGAAATCCTGATAGACCAAAAATTAATGCTCGTATAGATTGATCTCGAATCAACCATAATTCCAAACAACCAACAATGTAAATTAAATACGGTGATAATAATGGTGCTATGGCGAGGCAACCAGCAATAATTGAAGGAACGAACACCAGCGTTACTTGGAATAATTTATGCGTTATCAAAGTCCAGAATCTAAAGTTATTTTGTCGCATTTTATTTAATGGGAATAAAGGGAATTAATATCAGGACTTGATCACATAAGAGAGCAAGAGGAGGACAACCCTCCGAATATACAATATAGAGGGCGCCATTTACCCTAACCCTGATATTAATTAGCTTTATAGTATTTATATTGAAACGTGAACTTACATGTAAAAAATTGATATACGGAGAGTTGATCTGAAAACTTGGACAACGGATCGCTGAATCTTAGCAAAAAGACGTTTTACTCTCTTATTTTCACTCGATGGAATATAGCTTACAATAAGCTCCACTGAAACAAACATTTTAAAATCGATAATCTATTGGTTAACAAAACTAACCTGGTCTGTATTCATCATTTGAAGAAGAGAGTGCATTAAATAAAGCCATAAAGAAAATCAGTGCAACATATGCATAGGTCGAAAGAGTTGTTAGAACCAAAGTAAAATTCAAAAAGAGCACATTGATCACGAATAACGAATATTCTTGGACGACAGTATAATTCGAGATAGCTATTTCGCGCAACTGATCCCAATCAAACGTAGCCACTGCATTCCAAAAATTCTAGAGAGTAAATGTAAGTGAAAGTTTGATCACAGTAAAATTGATACACACATTTCGCCTCCAGAATCTTTCATCTGGGTAAAATATCATTTTACCTGAACTATAGAGCGTTTATCATCGGAATCATCAACAATACTATCATATATTCGCTTAAAAATAGTTTCAATTTGTTTTTGAACAATATTTATATCATTTTGATTTTTATCTGCGAGTAGTTCTGTTATCCAGTTATTGATTATTGTTTCCATCTTTCCCAAAAGTCCTTGAATCATTGTTGAGAAATCCAAATCTTGTGAATATTTTTCGATATTTGGATATTTTGCGACCGTCATATTTGCAATATGTCCCACTAAATTGGCTGCTTGGGTCATTTCAAAGTGAGTCTGCACACCCATATAAACGAAAAAGACAATGAATCCAAAGATCGAAGCTGAAACTGTGAAGAGAACAGCAAGTTCAGAACTACAGCTTACAATGAATGTTGCAAGGATCGAGTCGCCAATATTGAACGAATCACAACAGCCAATAAGAAGCTGACTTATTTGATATCTGTTGGCTTTAAAAGGTTTTTAATGTGAGGCAAATATTATATCATATTAGTTTATCATATTACATATCATTCATAAAAGTTATCCGATTTGATCGTTTGTACGGATGGAGCTTATTTGATAACAATTTTAAAACCAAACTAAAAATGTCTCGAAGCTTTCATATATTGGCGTTTTATAATCGTCAAGCAATATGAGCACTGAGCCAACAAAATGTTTCAATAGAAACCAAAAAATAAGAACAGCAAGAATTATTAATTCTGTTCCAAGAACATCTTGATTCTCCCAAGACAAAACCAAAAGATACAAAACAAAAACGATTCGTATTGAGAAGGATGCATCTGTATCATCTTCGGATTCACTTTTTGAACTTTTGGTTCTCGGTTTATCGGCGGACCCAAGCCGGGGTTTCGGTATGGAGTTACCAGCGCTTGGATTCGGGGTACCCTGACGTCTACCAGATGTAGCCGCAGGGCGCGGACTAAAAAGTTGATCTTCTTTAGTGCTTGTATCCAATTCGAATTCAATGGATTCCGTACTTTCATCGTCAAGACTTCCTTGGCGGCGAAAAGCTGAAGCACGAAAAGGTTCCATAACAGGTGATGCCAAAATTGAACTTGATAAATGTTTTGTTTTTTCGACTAAATTCGTCATTGAAGAAGCCGCACTGAGTTTTCGTTTATGAAATCGACGGAGAAAACCAATTATTGTTAGCGGCACGGCAATTGGTGATATGAATGAGAGGTAGGGTATTCTTTATTAAGATTCAATATTAATGATATCAATACTATTTTCCATAAAAGTTTGCGGACAACCTAGTTATGAATCGAACCTGAAGAGATAACTAAGGAGCACAACATTAAAAATACATGTCAGAGGTATGCTTAATATGCCAGGCAGTCGATTAGCGATTTGAGGTGCGAATAAAACTAAAATGAAGTATCCAGCAACGACTGTTGCGACAGTTGTATTTTCGCAAATTGATTTCAGTATTGAAAGGCACTCTGGGCCAATTGTTTCAACCACATCTAACAGGGGACAAAATTTCAAATATAAGAAGTATATAATTGCTGAAACTGTCGAAATCATAATTATATTCCACTTTGAGCGCCATAAATAATCGATAATAATATCTTTTGGTGTTTTCAATAATTCAGAATAAAATTTATTATTATGTTTCTACATTTAAACACTTTCCAGATGCATAATTGAGAAGATAAAATGGCGTTAAAACTATTTTTATTGTCAAAGGATATTTTCTGTTGTCAATGAAATCTTCAATGGCACGATCGACAATATGTTTGGCTGGGAACATTGCTTGTCCGGTCAAAAGCGCCCAACATAACGGATAAACAAACGGATTTAAAACTAGATAAAGTACTTTATGTGGGATTCCTATGTGTATACCTAATTATACGAGTGTATATTCCTATGTGTAGGTATTTAAGATAAGTGAGTCAGCTAGCGTACTTATTAGTTATATTTCCTATACTTACATGCTTCCATTTTGGGACATAATATTTATCTCTTTTAGGTTTCCCACTACCCGTAAAATGTGAAAAAGACTAGAGCAGTAATAAAATGACTAAAGGCTTGTTGAAAGCCCTGATTCGTAACATCGGGAGGCATCACATTGAATAAATTTTGTAATGTTGGCCATGTTGCCGGTGTTCCCATGAAATTGTTCTGCCCAGGATTCATATCCATTCGACTTCATGGGCTTCTGAATGAAATTTCTGGTAATCGACTTTACAAGACAATCATCGACTGTATTCATAATTAAGTGCACAGTATTTTAATTGAAAGTCAATGATGAAGTAATCTTAAGATGATGATATACATACACTAGTATTCAATATCAAGGCGGGCAGATTGCAGGCTTGGTGAGTATTTCAGGGGCATCGGAGAAAGAATAAGTTTTAAATTTACGCTCGACTTATTTTAAGCATAAAGTGGGGTTTGTGGTGGCACTGTCCCAGCGAGGGTGGGCGTGAGCGCTTACTATTATTCTTACTATTTTTGTCGGATGATTTGGACAGAGTCAGGACGAACCCCACTTTAGAGGTATTGCTTCATTTTATTTGCAACGGGCATGAATTTGAAAACATCAGTGAAAAAGAAAGAAAGGCTTAGGAGATTGAGGCGAAAAAGAGGTAATTTAAGAAGAATTTAGTTGGTCGAAATTTTAATTCTGATGAGCATAATTCCCCAAATTATTGACGATAATAAATATAGGCCTGGTACGAGCAACATTAACGTCCAATAATATCCCAAAATGGGTCTGATATATGGAACTAAGCCTGGCAGATTTCCCGCCACAATTCGTAAAATAAAAATGGTATAGGCAATGGCTGAGCCCCGTTTTTGTGGTTGAAAAAGTTCGGATACAGCGACAATATAAACGCCAAACCACATTTCGGAGAAAAGAACAGTTATAAAAAGAAGTATAAAGCAGAAGGGATCATCTAGCGTTAAGACCAATACCATTAAGGGGGCTGCGACCAAGTGACACAATGTAAGAACCAATAATGCACCTTGAATTCCACTGAATTTGTCTCCACGACGAAGATAGTCGGTCAAAGCTCCACCAAAAGTGGTTCCAATAACACCAGCGATGACTGGACATAGCATTAAATAATACATAAAATTATCGTTTTCAAGTTTTTCTTCGAAATATAATTTTTGATTATATGCCCAGGTAAAACCAGCAGTATGACGAAGAATTCCAGCGAGTATGATTATCAAAATATCGGTTTTTGTAACACCCTCGTTCAGTCCTTAAAATAACTGTTACGGTATAAATTTATTTTCATTTGGCCCATTCGTCCAGTGTTTTACAGAGGAGTGCGTCTTACCGATGGTGATTTTCCCCAATTCCGTATGAGACGGTATAGAAAACACCGGGAAGGCGCACCCTGCATTACTATTCTAAAGTGCTTAAACAGTCACTTACCATCGAGAAAATTAATGAAGTTTTTGAAAAAACCGATAACAGAGTCTTTCCAAGACTGTTTCTTCTCAATATCTTTTTCTTTGATATCTTTTTCTTCGTCAGTCAAAGCTTCTCCTTCTCCCGAGATTTTTTCCTGAGATTTTGATTTCTTACTTGAACACTTATCTTGTATAGCAGGAAGTACCAAAAAAAGTGTGACAAGTAAACCGGAGACACCAGTGATAATATAACCATATATCCAGGTTTCTTGATCAGTGATAACAGCGATTCCAAAACTGGCAGCGAAACCAAGATAAATTCCCCAATTGAAAATGGACATTGCTTTTGAACGAAATGAAACAAACGAGTTTGCAATAATGGCACCAGATACAGGTTGAATAGCACCAGAAAAAAATCCTCCAATAATTCGCATGATACATAATACAGTCTTTCAAAGATTACTACTACAGTTGCACTAGATTGCGTTATTTTGACTCCCCAGTGACATAGCCATTTTCCCTTTTCATAACAATAAAAATGATTTTGACAAAACTAGAGAAAATAAACTTGAACTTTGATGAAAAATCTTTTTCGTATATTATGTATTCCTATTGACCCTGATATATATGGTGTATATTATACAGTATATAGTATAATTAGGTACAATTCAGTGGGATGGACTTTTCTTAAAATGTATTCAATTTACATATTCTAAACCACGCTGAGTTCAAAAATGTTCTCGGTTTGTTGATCGGACCACGCGGTATAACCGGTTAAAGTTTCAAATAGAGGTAAGTTTTCAGCACTCACTATAGTATTAAATGATACTTTCTTTTATTTCATTACCCCGATTTGACACTGTACATGACTTCAATATTGACCTTAAGTATTATTGTATTTGCACTTCCTGTTTATAGATTCGGCTCTCATACTTATGACGACAAAAAAGAGGGAAATAAATGACAACCATTTGCATATAATAATAGTATACCAAGGTGACAATTGTAACTGGGCCCCAGTGACTGGGGAGTTAAAGCAAAGTATTTTGTTAATCCTACATAGGATGGAGCCATTGAAATTCCGATTTGAGCCAAAGACATAATCAAAAATGATGCACCAATGAGTAACCTGATTTTTGAGTTTTACTTTCGCATTTAACCCAGATTTCCAACCTTTTATTTAATTGATCAGCAAGTGGTCCAAATATAATTGTAGCCAGAGAAATTGGGATGATATAATAAATAGTGAATAAGTTTTGTGCTTCAGCTCCTTTGCCGTCATATATTGTTTCATTTGTTACATTTGAATTTGAAAAGGTTCCAAAATGAATTTTGTTTGCAAGTTTCTTTGAGGTAGTAACGGGTAGCCAATGGTATATTTCGCTTAAATTATCAAGTAATCTCAACATCTTACACTCCATGATTAAGGCTTTCCAAGTTATTTTAAATTAGACTTTAGAATATCATAACCTATTATGGCCCATAATTTATGGGGGACTTATTAGGACCATCAAAGTACTGGGCTACCTCAGCCTACCTGTTTTAGTGCTTAAAATTTAAGTGCTTAAATGCTTGTAATCTCATCGTTAAATCTGCTATACTTTTTATGTAATTAAACTCACCTTAATATGAAAGAAGTCGTTAGTAGACCGAGGGTGAAGAATTTTGAATACATTCTGAAGTTTAATTCCGTCAATATTGTTTTTTTTTATTTTTTATCTGACTGAAGTTTTGAATATTGGTCTCTTATGTCGTTTTCAATCTGTTTTGCTTCAGGTGAATGAATTTTCTGTTCGACAGATTGAAAAAAACCTCCCAAGTTAATTTCAGTTTCACGCTCATAATGAAATGCTTGATGAATCATTTCAAGTTTGTCGAGGTCCTTCACAAAACTTTAAGTACACCATTAGAATGTGTTGGCATGGAATCTATATCGTTTACTCGCTCAAAAACAAAAATGCCAAAACATAATTAACGTTTTAAATTGTGATTAACTCACCATGCTTCTGGAGTCGATTTATTCTCGTATTCTAAATATAGACTCATGACTTCTTTCCTTTGTGCTTCACTTGGTAATAAATTGACAATCTTTTCGATAGCTTCCCGTTCCATATTATGTTTCTCATCTAAGATTAAGGTCGAATAATTGTCACTAACAATAACCAACTCTTTAACCTGGTGATATTCCGTCGTGAGGTGTTATATCCCCTGTAATACATTCTGCCAGATCATGAACGATCGCAATCTTGATGCATTTGTCCTTGTTCAAATGATCGGGTGTGGCGACAAGTGCCATAAGCGTCATAAAATACATGTGATCTGAAACTGATTCTGGTTCTGGAACGCTTTTCCTTTTCCATCCAGTTCGAACTGTTCTTTTAATTTTAATAACTTCGCTTAAAAATGGAACCAAACTCATTCTTAATAAAATATAACTCTATTAGAACTCTGATTTAGAATTAAGGATAACAGATTCGATTTTGCTTGTCAAAGTTTTTAAGATCACTCAGATTTCCATGGCTTTGGATGCATTACATATGTATTTATTTTTTTGCTCCTGACTTGACCTAGTGACCACTTTTTCTTCGTCATCTTTAGACGGATATTTATATTCATCTGATAAAAATTCAACGCTCTAGGATAGAACTGCTAGACAAATTCTTCTATAAACGTAGAATATCACTCCTGACCATGCGGAATTTTCATTTAAACAATTCCAGTCGTGATCATAAAACTGATCACCAACTTTGAGGCGTTTGAATTCTTGATTAATTTTATTTTGAGCCAATTCCGAAATGGGACGCTTCAAATTATTGTTCGATGTTTCCATGAATCATGAAAAAATCGTTTTTCTCTCACTATTTCCAACAATTTTGTCAAAATCGAATCAAAGGCGGAGATGTGCAGTTACTAAAAATGCAATTGCCGAAATAAACTATTTTTTATTATTTAGAGGAACTTTTGCGTAGTTTTATTTATTTGAAGTCAGAAATAATATTGCACCTATAACTTCCCTAGACAAGAACATTTTCTAGAATTCCAAAGAGGTATTTCTACAGATAACGTTACTTTTCATTCTCGAAAGAGTTTTAACATTCATAAAAAATTATGAAAGTTCGCTAATTTTGTTTTCAGCTTGTTTTATTTGCTCTGTAAGACTTTCTTTGTGAACAGTTGTTGATGCCAATTGAATTGTCTTTTTGTAATCTGTTAAGCGAGCCTTCCATCCGGTCAAATTGTGAAATATCCTTACAACCCTAAAAATAATTTGAGTAATGTTTGAAACGTTAACATTATGAAATTGGATTTCAAGCTGGATGTGAGCGCACGTAGCCAATCAAATCGGTTCCAAGTGAAAAATCCGAGTTCTAGTGATTTTTGTAAACTTACTTATCGCCAGTGACAGCAACGAAGTCTGAGCTTCGATCAAATTCAATATGTCGAATTGAGCTTTCAAAAATATCAGATATAACAGAAAAGTTATTTCTTTCATTCACATCAAAAACTGTCAATTTATTTTGATGTGTAAGGCCGACCACCATATTATCTGTTGAAATTGACAATTTTGCCGGATTTCTTAAAATTATCATGTCACCCCAAAAGTCAGATACTAAAGTGGGGTGCGTCTTCCCGATGGTCATTTGGTCCGAATTCCGCTTGGGACAGCATAGAGACGATGACCATTGGGAAAACGCGCCCCACTTTAGTTTATATGCTATTGACAAAAGCCTATTGTCGAAAACACACGTACCCAAACGTATTTGTGAATGCAATAAGCTGAACTGGAGTTTGATGATTAACCCAGTCCTGTTCCATGTCCCAGAACTTCATTTCATCGTTGCCATCCAATGTTATCAATCTTGTTGAATCTGGACTAAAAGCAAATTTGATAATCTTGTGCGAATGTCCAATTAAACTGGGCAATCGTTTGACTTCAATGAATTTACCACCCTAAAATATATTATCGTTAGAATATCATTAAACTATCCTCATATCATAAACTTTGATCCTTTTGAAATAACCTTGAAAATAATCGACCATGCTCTCAATTCCGGAGAATCGCCACAAACAGCAAAATATTTTCCACATTCTGATAATTCAATTTGATGATTAGCACCACCTTGACATTTCACTCGAGCCAACTCATAGCCGCGCAGATCTGTTATAACCACGTGACTTTTTTTGGAATCTTCAACGATTTGCGAGAACAAACTTAAGTTAAAACTTTCGGTAACATATAATTTGACTCGCTCCTATCAACATATTGATGGAACAGAAAAGCACCAACTTGAATCCCATTTTGTAACTGCACGCCGATTCGTGCCTTGATAAGTGCACTTTTTGGATTCAAATCGGCGACATCACATGCCGAGATCAGCTCGTATGAGCCACCGGTTGGCTTTTTTGAAATTTTATAAACACGCGTTGAATTCGAGTTCTTGAGTGATGCCAATACTGCTTTTGAGTCTGGCGAGAATGACACTTGGGTCACTTCATTATAATCTGTCGTTGTACGAATACATGTATTTCCCTTGTTAAAATCTTTCACAATCCAGAACATTATCGATTGCTCTCCATCGCAAGATACCATAAATTTCCCATTTTTCGAATAACTTCCGCTTGATGCAGACTTCAAATGACCTTGACCGGTTTTAAAAGGTCTTTCAAGAGATGTTTTTACAGAAATAGTTTAATATTGGGATTTTAGAAATTTAATTTTTCCATTTAAAATTAATATTTCAAGGTTGAAAAATCTTAAACCGTTTCTTTCAGATTTGTAAATAAAGTTTGATGTTTGAAATCATTGGGTCTTAGTTTATTCTTTTTTGCTTTCGGTTCCGTTTTCTTTGGCTCTTCTTTCTTTTTACATGCTGATTTTTTGGTTTGATCGATATCGGATTGAGTAACTTCATTTTTAACAGCTTTATCGGTGTTTCTCAAATTAACAAAGAGGTTGAATATCAGTGTGATCGCAATCAACGCGACGCAACTCGATAAAATCGCAAAAACCTCCATTCTAGAAGTTCGATATAGAATATTTAATTTTATTGAACTTGAAATTGAAGATTTTTCAGTTAGGCAGAATGTACATAATAACTTTAGAATCATATTGTGACATCATTATGACGTAAAAATTACGTCATTCAGATTAATCGAGCTCTTCATCAGTTATTATCGGCTTCAAATGAAATTTCTTTGTCTGCGCTGAAATGTTTTTTCTTGGAATTCGTAAAACATATGATTGGATAAGGAAGAGTCATTTTTGAAACTTACGTGTCGATGTTTGCAATCTTCGTGAAGAAAATGTTTCATTTTATCAAAATATCCAGGAGTTGTCCATGTATTATTATGCTGTCCTTTCATTTTTGCAAAATATTTCTGTTTTGAGTCACATAGACTTTTTTCAAGTTTCATTTCGAATTAATCATTTCGAAACTGAGATGGTGATTCGAAATGATCAACGGATCAAAATTCGGTATGATTTGATTCCAAAGATAACCTCGAAATATTATATTAGGTATTAATGACAGAGCAGACTAATTTCATTTTCAGATAAAACAATCCTGAAGAGTTTGTGCATCATTCCGGGCGGAACAAGTTCATCATCTTTGCCAGAAATAAATAATACCGGGGTCGATAATCTTTGGACTTTCTCGTCGCTAAAAAAGTTTAATGGCGATTAAAGCGAAATGATATGTGTTTTCAATAAACCTATAAAATTTGTTTTTTATGGCAAACTGTGGCAAAAGATTGATAATTGGTGCGGCCGGCGAAAATAAAACTGTTCCCATAGCAGGTACGGATGTAAATGTGTTTTCGACAATAATTCCGGATAAGTTTTCATTTTCGGGTCTTACAGCAAGATCAATGACAACAGCACCACCAAGCGATCGACCAAATAAAAAGATTCCTTCACCAAGATCATCACGTGATTCAACAAAATTAATGGCATCTTGACCGTCGAGGTAGAATTGTTTTTCACTAGGTATTCCACGCGATAAACCATAGCCAGAATAATCAAAAATAAAAATATTCACACGTAAAAGAGTTCTCATAAATTCAACCATTGGTGTTCGATTAGCGGCATTACCAGCGTTACCATGATAAAATATTATTGTTGGGCATTTACCATCATCACATTTAAAAAGAAACCCATTTAAACGACCATTTTCGCCAAAATTTATAACCTTGAACAAAAACATGTTTGGGTTTTTTTTGTATATATCTTGTTTACCTCATGTTGAGTCCTGGGCAGTGGATTGCAATTACGAGTAGTTGGTGGCATATTAGGTTGATAAAGTAATGCGTCTTGCATTGAATATAAGTACTTTTCTTATTTCTTCAAATGTCATCCACGATTTTAAGTCTATTTTGACAATATAGAAATTTTCCTGAGCTACACCGAAAATCGCGATAAGAAGAAATATCGGGTTCGATGTTGATTGGTAGAGGAGCGAGCCGACTACTATCGTCACAGATGAGTAACGAGACGATAAAATCGAGCTTATCATCTGAAATGAGAAATCATTGATTTTGTTACATGTATACACAAATTGTATAGCAGTAATTTCAAAGGATAGAGGCAGTCAAGGAGATACAGTCGCGCCCCATTTTCGGGAACACTTCATTTCATTAATCAGCATCTTCAAATTGATCACTTTCAGAATCATTATTACCATTTTGGCCATTTTGACCACTCAATGGATCATAAACAGGAATGGAATTTATCTTAAGATATATTAGAAAGTTCTTAAGATTCGTGCGACTTACATCTAAATTTGCCATCTGTCTAGTAGCTCCACCATCACCACCTGGTCCAGGACCAAGGATAGACTCTGGACCATAACCTTCTGCCCACGTGAATCCTGACAAATCAATTCCACCAAGACTTGTGGCGGCTCCACCATCATTTCCATCAATATCTTCGTCGGGATTTAGTGATTGTCCTTCACACAATGAATTGTACAAACTATCCAAATTGTGCTCCAAGGGCACCAAATGATATTCACTAGGGAAGCTATTTTATAATAATTGAGATTGAGCTGTAAAAACTCACCTAACGTCGGGCTCATCAACGTGCTCAACATCTTGTTCATTCACCAACATGAAAATGCAATGACGATTTGGAAAGTTTGAAACGTCTTTTGAAATAGCATGAACAGAAATAGTATTGTATTGAAGTCGAATATTGCGATCTCCAATAAAAATAACGTCACGCTCGGTTACAAAAAAATCACCCCTTAATTAAAATTAAACTTTATCAAAACCAGCCTGCACCAGTTTGAATTTTCTCTTACTTTCCCAAACTTTCTCGATTTAAAAACAATTCAGCATCCCTTTCAGCTGAAAGAATTCCTTCTGTTGGAGCAGTTACTTCAAACATTCTAAACTAATTCGTCATCATATCATTATAAAGTGCGTCGTTTAATAGGATTTGTGATATCAGGATTGTTCGCATAAAAATGAAATGAACTCATTTAGACATATTAAATTATGCGAGGGCAGTTTATCAAGCAAGTCGGGGTATAAATGGACAGAAAACTTTCACATTAGAGCAGCTTGGCCTCCCATGATCAACTGCTTCACATATTTCCATCTCAAAATTAGCTGATCGTTCTTTTTGAAACTTCTGTCTTCATCCGCTAGATCGGGCGATTCTGACAATTCGGCATCCTCGAGAACTCTTAAAATTTAAAAATTAATTTTAATGTTATAACAAAATTTAAAATTTTATTAAAAAATGCTTATAGAAACCTTACGCAAACATATTTATTTTCAGGATAATGTTTACCCCATTTCGCCATTGTTTTTGCACCTAATCCTTCATTTGACCATCTTTCGACCTTATTCATTACTTCAGATTGTAAATGTTCAACTTCAATTTCGACCAAACGTTCGGCAAATGCAATTTCTTTTTCAGAAAGTAATTCTTTTTTCACACGGTCATTTAAAATAAAAGCCGGCCTCTTTTCAATTTTTTGAATTCTTTCTCTATCAAACTGGTTATCATTGGTAAGTTTTAAATTGGTAGCGTGTCTTTACAGTTTTAATTAAATAACCATTCCTGACATAGGAAGTAAGCACATATCTCACTCGATCTACATCCATTGAATGAATCGAATGTTTTATCGTTGAAGTTTGATCATTTCTAGTATTCTGTTTTAAATTCGCTTCCATCGTTTCAATCATTGTCAATGCATTTTCTGTGATGTCGTCATCATTTTCGAGAATCTCTGGAGCCATTTTTTCGTTTAACCAAGCCGTTTTAAGTCTAAAGTTGATTTTAAGATTTGATGACGATCATGGAGATGCCACCTATCGTAAACATCTTTCGGGGTCAATTCTTCATATTCTTCTTCCTCCGACCCTGAACTCATTCTGAAATGAAACACAATGCAATCATTTTAACATTTTTGAGATTGGTTATCTGTGAATTACACAATGCAATGATCAGAAAGACAATAAATAATTTAAAACTACTTGATCTGAAATACTTAAACATCATTTTAAGTTTCATCAATAATCAAATTCGAATCTTCAATATCATCTTCGTCTTCCAGATCTCGTTCTTCTAGGTTATTTTCATTGCTCTTCAGTCTAGCTTTTCTCGCTTCCCAGCCCTTTTTTGCTCCGTTTTTATAATTTTGTTTCTTTTTCTTCTTAGCAGGGCATTTATGAACTCTTCTTGCGTGTTCGTTTTTGAAACCTTTTCCACAGAGTTGACATGTTACTCGAAATTTTTTAGAAACGTGGATTTTTTTATGTTCGTCTAAATCTGTTTGATTTCGAAATATTTTGGAGCATTGATCGCAGGTAAAGCTCGGAATGACGAATTTCGGATTTTTGTGATTTTCAAGATGACGCTTCAAATCGTCCATTCGATAAAATGTTCTTTTTGAGTTATGTAGTTGCCCACTTAAATTAACAAACAAGAAAACAATCAATAAGCTCATAATAACATTTCCTTTGGCATTTGGTGTGCTTATTAAATGGGCAGGGTATTCTCTTATCTTTTTCGTGGATTTTCCAATGGCGTTTAAGGGCATCTGGGCGTGTGAATTCTTTATTACAGTCAGAACATCGAAGTCGTTTCGTACTTCTAGTCTTCTTGATAATGTTATTATGCTTCTTCACGTGATCAAGTAGCATATCAAGATGTTCAAAATGGTTTGAACATGTTCTTTTTAACCGGTTCATAAAGCGCTGACAAAGTACTCTTTCAAGAGAAAATAATTCCGCTATCATTTTTGAACTGTTCCTATGAGGACAAATATATTTTTTTGAATCTGTATGTTGACTGGCCATATGGCTCCGATAATCATCGTATTTGGAGAATGTCTCGTGACAGTTAGAACACTCGAACGTTTCTATCAAGCCGGTTACCAAGTCAGATATTTTCCTTGTATTTCGATTCTCACGCATGACTGTTGTTATTTGTGGTAATCCAGGAATAACAGGATTTTCATCAATCGATCGCTTATGAACCATATTATAATGTCGACTCAAATTGTATTCCATAGTGAAACCTTGATTACATATTTTGCATTTAAAATCCTTGGTATTTAAATGATCTTTTCGTTTAAGATGGCGCTCCAGCTCATATTTAAAACTGAATTTTTGATCACACATTTTGCAATCGAATGTGCGCTTGGGAATCTCGCGGTTTATAACTTCAGGATTCTGATTATATTCTTGATAGCCTTGATAAAATTGATTGTGATAGTTGTGATCATTGTAATAATAGTTATTGTGATAATAATTATGATTTTCGCTCCAGGTTGTATGGATGCCAGAAGTTTGATAATGTCCGTTGTCGGGATAGTGAACTGGATTCTGAGAATAAGGATCGTAATAAATATCTCCCTGATAGCCGCTGTGAACTCCAGGCGCACTATCTCCAGTTTGAGGAACTTGGGGAACTGGAACATGTATTGGGTGTCCCAGGTGAACAGCAGGTGGGCCAGTGGTTTGACCACCAGCACTTGGATCTGTTTGTAAGAGAGAACTGAGCGATTCATCTGTGACTGGATTTTGAAATGAACAATTTTGATAATGTGGATGCTGCGTTATTTGAGGCTCTGATTGAATATGACCGGAATGAAACATATCTCCAGTCATGTGATCATATGTTTGCGGTTGTTGATAGGCTGGAGGTGGTGGAGGATATTCTCCATGTAACGCACCAAGAAAGCCATTGTTAGACGCTTCAAATTCGGAATACAGAGGGCCCGGATCCGGATAAGGTGGCTGAACTGGTCCGCCTGACACTCCTACATGTTCGACATGGCCGCTGGTTTGAGTACCTTGGACGAGCCCATTGGTCCAACCAGAAGTATATTGACTCGTATATGATTGGTCATAGTTTCGAACCGATTGATCACCAGTTGGATTCATTGAAATATATCAACTCTGGTAATCTCATTTAGCCGATTTCTGATCTTAAATCACATGTTATAAATTACACATTAAATCTTCAATAAATTTCTTTTTTAGGCTTGACAGGAATACTGAGAGATCGGGTAGGTAGTTTGATTGCTTGAAGATTCACATCTATAATCAATAGCCCCGATGGCTCTATTTCACCTTCTTTTATTGGAGACATATCATTTATTTCAAAACACTGAAAAATAAAGTTTGAAAGAAATGATCCAAATTCTCCCTCTACAAGTAGTGTATTCATAATACTAACATCAATATCTATTTCGACTTTAGAATGTTTCAATAATCCTCTTGCAATAGTTTCTTTTGTTACTCTCCATCCAGTCTCAGGCCAATATTCAATACCCAGTTCTACCGATGATAACCAACTGACATCATCATAAACTTTTCTAGTCACTTCTTCATCCAAGATTAAACTTCTTTCTCGAATACTTTGCGACTAAAATTTGTATTATTAAACGTTACTCAGTTGGATTCCTACTTACCCAACCGGGTTGAGCAAACCAAACAAGCATATCATTCATAAGACGTTGCGCAGTATCACGTGGAAACCATGTAACATCACCACGAAGATGATTTGGGTTCCCAAAAGAATCTTCTTCTAAAACACCAATATCAAGAATAACGCATTGAACATGTTCCACTTCGGAATCGATAAAACCAATTTGTCTTAAATTTATTTATCTAAATAAATCACGGATAGAAACCGATGTTCGAAGGAATACTTACTCGTAATAATAATCGCGCGCATTTTTATGAACGAAATAAGGTTTCCCAAAGAAATAATCTCCTTGAGACGTTCCGTGATCAAATTCGCCATTTTTTGGCATATGCTGAGCTCTTTCATTATAAAACCACGGACGTAATAAAGGCTTCTTTGATTCTTTTCTTCCACTTTCTGGCCGTGATTCAGCTGGTGGCGGAGCCCAATGGAAATCTTCACTCGAGTAACGACTAATAACTCGTGGAAGTCTTGTCCGAAAAGATCTAGTAGCTGATATCATTCTGGAAAAAAATAATTAAGAATAGAGGCCATATTTGAAGTATTTTTAGAACTTACAGAACACTAAAAAGAAAGAAGTGGGCATTTTGAATTAGCAAGTTAAGGTAGTAATTAAAATAATCATCTCGGATCGGAAGCGCTATCTTCGTCATCTTCACCGTCTTCTATGATCTCTGCGGGTTCGGGTAATTGGCCTTCAGCACCGATTGGGGGAAATCCCGGCCTTCTGGATTCAGTTTCGGGTTGAGCAGGAGATTCAAAATGAACGGCATGAAAGACCTCATTTGCTGTATTGTGCGTACCAACTATTTGGAAATAAACAACGGATTGAGGCTTTGAAATGATTTTTATCGACATATACTACTTTATGATATATAACAGTGCATGTACACTTAATTCATACAAGACATAAACATTAGGTGCAATGGTTAATTCGAAATCGGAAAACCAATTCCTCGAATTCCATATGTTGCCAGCTTCTACATAATTCATCTTTGCGCACCACAAGTTGCCAATTCTTTCTATCGGTTGATACTGATACATCGAAAGCATACGACCGATCATCACAATCCCAGAGTAGCAACCGCATTGAGCCTTAATATGACTTTAGATTACAATTTCGCGGTTTTAAAAACGTCGGAAAGAATTGGAGTTGATAAATACCACACCAAATTACCGAAGGTTAACTGATAATGCTCTCTAAGTTTCAAATTGTGTTAATTCCGAGATTGCGATAAACACAATTGCTCAAAGTCGGACGATGTGTTTTTTCCAAAAATAATTTTTTATATGCATAGTAACATATCTCACGGAAAAAAATATCCGAGGAATAAACAAAGAGGAGAAAGACTCTCCGAATTAGCGATAAAGAGGGCGCCATTACAGAGAACATGATATTTTATTCCGTTCAGATGATATATATGTTAGTTCAAGATAATGTCATTTAACGATTTCGTAATTTTTTATAATGACGTTATATAGACCGAAAATCCTAAGAATCGAACTCAGTGACCCAACCTTGATCAGAAAATAACTAAGTCGGTTTTTAACGGGAAATTCCATTTTGGTTTAGACATTCTTAATGAGTCATGACTCATCGTGGGTTATTTCGGAACCGTATTGGTTGGTCGATCAATCAGCATGTGACTCAAAATGTTTTAAGAGAAAAATTCCAATATTGTTTTTCAGTTAGTTTTTGTTTTAGAATGTTTGATAAGTACCACAGTACCACAGTATCAAAAACTAAATGTCGCGAAGATTCATTGCAGACATTCAAAACTCGCCGCACATCGCGATGATTCAATTGATGATAGTGATCGCTTTTGATAATAGTGCTAAACTTGGTGAAATCCAAGCAAACTACTGATATCTTCAGAAGAATTCAGAAAACTAACGGTTCGCGAAAGTGTAAATGGCGCCAGCTGCACATACTGCTTGATGATAAGGCTATGAGTAGCTGCAAATGTATTCAGCAGAATTTTGGCCAATCGGCCCAAAAAAGTACGAAGCTTCTTAAGAAGCTCTGAATGTAGACGGTGGCTTCACCAATATTGGTCAACAATTTATTATTTAAGAGATATCAAGGAAAAAATCTGACTACAAGAATATTCGTTAGTGATATGTGAACCTATCATCTCACGCATGATGTTTGTGTAATCAGCTTTTGTTTATTCGACTAGTTCAAGAGAATTTTATGATTACTTATACTTACTCAGAATGTAGGGTTGCGCCAATTGAACCACTATTGCACCGACACCAAGTTGGTGACAAGTGTAGCCTTGCTCCCAATCATATTCTCCAAGTTGGCCAGAAATAAGCGTATCACGCGTTCTTGAAACTCCTTCAATAACAGTAGCTCCAGCCTTGACACAAGCCACATTGTGTTGAGGAATAATAATACCCGATTTGTCCGTTTTTTCAATATTTTCGCGGTAGTAGGCCTCAACCGTAACAAGGTGAAACACATTGTTCGCCTAAATAAATAAATAGCTTGACATTTCATCAAAGGAACGTAATCTCACCGTATTATGGGTTCCCACTACTCTAATAAATCTCACGACTCGTTGTGGAAAGTATAAATTCTGCCATGATCTGCAATGGTAATTCGAATAGTCGATTATTTTAATGTAGTCCTTTCCATCAACAGATACTTCAATATAATAACTATAAGCTCTACTAACTGGGTGCAAGAAAGAATCAAATTGTGAATGCTAGAACTTATTTCTTGATATTTAATTATGCACGTTCCTATCGTCCTTATCCCATAGCAAAAGTCGGATGTTATTTAGGATAGTTTGTTGAGCCAGTTTTATGCAAATAGCACTTTCTTGATCACCTTCGTTACCAATCATATGGCGACAAAAGCCTTTGTCATATGTATAATCCATAAGATTTCCTTTAGCTGATAGATTGGAATATAAAAATCTAATACTCTAGGACAAATTGCTAGTTTAGTGAAATATTCTAGTCTTTCCTTGGTTTTCTAATAAAAATTGAGCTGATTCTCCTTCAATAACCTGTGCACCCTCGGCCAAAGTAGAAACATTTTTATCTGGATAAATAAAACCGCGATGAGGTAGTTCCATATCTCTTGATTCGACTTTTAATGAAATGGCATCCATGATTGAATCAGCGGAAGCTAAGCCTAATGGTCTAACGTCGTGAAGTAATTCTTTCATTCCAATAAGTGGTAATCGGACACATGTTAATATATCGGGTGCGGCTTGACTGGAGATTTGATTGAATTCACACCATTTTGATACAGCTTTATTCGATCAATCTCATAGTTAAATTTATATTTCATATGTACATATAAAATAAGATATTGAATAGATTTCTATTTAGACTGAATCGGACATGCAACGCTTATGGTGTCGACCGTGCATGGATTCATGGACTCCATTTCCCGTCGATATTTCCATGCCATGCACCACCGGAAGATGCAAATTCTATGAACGGTACTAACTTGATTAGAAGTTATGCCTTTAACGATTATTCAGCTCAAATGACATTGAAACTGAAACAGAATCTGAAATTCGTATTTCAGATTTCTTTATCTTTATTCAACTTTACATGCGTCTCGTTGATCTTTACATGTATCACACTGCCCAAGAATAAACATTCGATTATTATATTCAATTCGTCGTTATAACTGAGAAAAATTAGTTGACCGTTCCTTTAAATATGTTCATTTCGTCCGAGCAGAATGAATTTCTCGAAATAAGTTTGACCAAAGCATCACTTGATAAAACAAGAAAGTCTTCGGATTGTAAAATCTTTGATGCGTTTCTGTCCATAAATTCGGATGTTGTTTGCAATAATTCTTTCAAATCAAACATTTCGGCATGATTATAAATCTTACAAATATCACGTAAGTTGAGCGTAGCATTCAAATACTTTATTTCGGGTTAAACTATGAATATGAATTATCAATAAGATTTAAGTGATTTGTATAGTTTTACCACCTTTCCTTTGAGAGTAATCGTACAAGCTCGTCGATACCATAACGATGAGCCAGTCTCAAAATTTCCAGAACCAAGTCTTTATCCAATAAGTGAACATCAATCTTACCAGAATATAAAAATTGAACAACCTTCTGAAAAGCTTCAGGGGTCGTGTCGCCCATTGTCACCACATCCGAAGCCGTTTCCCTTTATAAGGTTTTCGAAACTCGTAGTAATTTTGATTTTTCAGCAAATCATAAGTGGAACCTAGCCTGAGTCCACCAAATAAAAGCGCTTTGAAATATTCATTTCGACCAGCAAGAATGATTTTATGAAGTTTGAATTTTTGATCAGCAACAACAATTGTAACGTCAGAGATGTCATCGCCCTCTTTAAGCAGCCGCTCGAAGTCAGACGAGAGGGACTCAATGGCACTTATAGCCGATAACGGTTGATTGCCAATCCAACAAGACATTTCATCTGATGAAACATATATATTAAACTGATTCCGTATGAAATAAGGTTTATTTTAGGGATAGAAATCCATTAATTGAAAATAACTTTACAGAAGTGTGAGTCGAACAAGGTACAGTAAAGAAATACTGAAACCAACTGTAGTAAAAGAACTAATATGAGAATAACTATCAGAAAGATTGCAAAAAAGATTTTATCTTCGCGTGCCATTTCAAGAACAAGCTGGTATAGATTTATTTGAACTGGTTCAGTTGCACTTCTTTCATTTTGATCTGACTCTGATACCGAACTTCAGATGGATATTTAAATTGTGTCACTAATACCACATGATTGTGTGTCATGACCTGTTATCTTGTTTTACATGACATAAATCCTTTCCTATCCTCTTCGTCATTTTCTGCATGTGGAATATCTGTAGTCGATTCAGTCAATTCCTCGTCTTTTTTGCATTTGAATTTTGAATGAAAATAATAGTTACAATAATAGGTCATTGTTTATTTCTCTTTTCGAGTTAGAATGGAAATCCCTTATTTTCGATATGGCCATATAGTTAATCACGCGTCCAGCGAAAGGACAAAATGTGGAGAAATTAATTGACCAGTTTATATTTATCAAACCACTGAAACAAAGAGTCTCGAACCTGTTTTAAAAACTCTGAATGAAACTTATGCAGCTAGTTTTTTTGATGTTTTGGCCGAATGGTCACCGCTTGGTTTCATTTATTACATTGAAGTTGTATAAAACGAATAGTCGGGGAAAAATAAGTCTGTTTTACTTTCAAATAACCCGGCGAAAAATTGCACTTTCCGTCCTTCTCTAAAATATCCAACTCTTTCCTAGCAAATTATTTATATAATCAATATATTTTCTAGGCCAAATCTGTCTCTCTTTAAAATGGGTCAAATCAAGGCCGAAGTCGCCGTGTCGGTTATGTGATTCGAAAAGTCTGTTTTATAGTTACAGTAACTGGTAGCTTTTGTTTACATTCTGTCATGACGTCAGAAAACGTCCTATTCATATATTGAAATGAACTTCCTATTAATTATTTAAAATTGGCTTAATCCAAAAATCAATAAGGATTCAACTTCGCGGACGCGGGGCACTCATGTCGTTAACATAAAGAATGACGTAATGTGTGAAAATTCAAGATAATGCATTTCCTGAGCACTGTGCAAGCAGTTCAATATCATCAATATCAAATGGCGTCGACAATCCTTTTACGATATGAAAACTATTGTTAATTTAACTATTGTAAGGGTACCCTTAAAATTTAAGGCTTAAATACTTTTTTAAAAATACTCATTTAAATACCGTCGTACAAACTCGCGGCATAATTTCTCAAGTCAAAGTTTATCGGCGTACTTATGTAGTATTCATTTAGCGTATTCATACTTTCCTGAAGCAATACTCATCCTTGACTTTCTACTTTTAAATTTTGATGGGCCTTTGGAGGGATTGATGTGTGACGGATATTGACTGTCCGCTGTGTTAATCTATCCGCCACAGACTGACCGTCCATAACATTGTCAACCCTTTTCCTGGAGCATCATCGTGACTCTTGATCTGCCTCAAATTTTTTGAATCACTTGATTTGCTCATGATCGCCCTCTTGTGGTCAAAACTTTATAAACTTGTAAAAACTTGAACGGCCCATCAACCTGCCCATATTTTTCGAATAATCACTACACATTTTCGTGTCTAGAATCATTTTTATCATAACAGTCTTTGAAAAGTTGAATTAAGAATAGAATTTATTTAATTTAGCGTTAAGAGTTTTGAAGGTAAAGGCACATGTGATTAGGAATCAAATGAATATTATTCGGTCTTGATTGTATCATGCTGCAACAGATGATAACGTCATCATTTATGACTCATCAGTACTGGTTTAGTACCAGTCTAGTTCATTGAAAGTTTTCACAGAAATTTGGCATTGCCCTAAAAGCTAATAAATACAGTTTTGCATGTTGATGTTCAATTCAAAGTCGTAGGGAGTGTTCATGGGATAGCGAGGCAAGTTCTTTCGAGAATTCTTTCAGTACGATCGAAGCATAAATATTATTTCGGATTCTCAGCGATTCTGATTGACTAGGAGAATATTTTTGGCGCATATCGTGATTCAATTTTGCCGCCAAAATTGCCTAGATTTATTTTGTTATTATTACGAAAATACAAAATCTGAAGTACCTTTTCAGCTTCTTCTGCTTTTTTCTTTATTTTCTTTTCAATTTTCTTGAATTGGTCTTTCAGTTCTTCTTTAACAGTGACATCATAATTATCTTTGAATGGTTGGGACTCGCGTTGGATCAAAAATTGACTGGCTCGGTCACACAGGTCAGTATAATCTGGACATGACGATGCAAATGCTTCAATTTTTCCTTTTACTCGAGAAAGTATCTTGAACTCGATTTTAATGCGTCTTACATTTTGAGTATAACGTAATCAGAAATTGTAACGTAAAGCTCACCTGAAAAAGAGATGGGACACCTGACTGATAAATTATTCGAGTATCCAATAGCAGGCCACGAATAAGAGGAATCGACAGAGATGCGAGTTGTGATAAAAGCCCAGTAAGCATAAGGTTCAAATAAAGCGAATTTGTTGGCATTTGTTCAAGACGACCAAAAAGGGTCGATAGAAAAGATCCCAAATATGGTGCTCCAGAGAGCTTCACCGGTAGTTGAATAGTTGTGTGAGTGGCATCAAGGAAAGAGTCATCACTTTGAAAAGTTTCTTAATTGATATAACGATTTAATAAGCATCATCTGTAACGGAATAAAATATCATATTCTCTGAAATAACGCCCTCTATTTTGCTTCTTCGGATTGTCGTTCTCCACTTTCTGAGCAGAATATTATATTGTATTCCGTTGGATCTGTAATATATCATATCAGATAATGATATGTTACATACTTATGATGCAAAAATTACGTTATTAAATTTTATTAAAAAGTCAATATTGTGTTCTAAACTTTTCCTGAGATCACTGAGCTGCTCTTCAACGGCACTCAATTCAAGAATTGAATTTTCATTATTATCCTCGGCCACTTCCGGTTGAGTTTCGATGTCCAGTTCGTTCAATCTCGAAGCTTCAGAATCGTGAATTTCGTTTTCATTTTCATCAGATCCTACTTTAGTAACTATTTAAAAAATTATCTTTGGAGATTTTTCTCTAGCTATACCTGTGACGATTGAATTTTCAACGGCAACTAAATCTGCTTCAAATAATTCTTCAGTTTTTGAAAAGTCTCTAGTTTCTTCAATTGAATCATCTAATTGAATTTCTTCATTTGGTTCTATTCCGGTCTCTGTCTTGAAATCATCCATGAGAGCTCTATAAAAATGATCCACTTCTGTTTTGGGTGGTAACGATTTTTTCTTTTCAGATTGGCTATCTGCAGGTGGATTGTCATTGTTTGGTTTAAAGTATCCTGAGTTGGTCAATTCACTAGGTTGAATGATATCATTGTGTGGTGCTAGCAAACTTTCCAATGGAGGAAGAGCTTCATTATCTTAAAAATGTTTTATAGAACCAGAAATATGAATTCATAACCGGAAGGTGACCGGACATAATGAGTGTCTAAATAATTGAGACTAAATTATAGACTATAATTTATCTTGACGAGACGTTAGAGTTCTCTACTTTTTCAGTTCAGTAGGAGTTTTAAGTTAATTCATGAATCGGTCGATAGAATAGAATCGCATTTCAAAAACTCAAAATGCGGTCTTAATGTATCATAATATAAATCCATTTGATTTTGAATTTTTGATTTCTTACCAAAATTTGGAACTTTAAATTCTATCACTAAAATCAAATCTAATGATCAAATGGCCAATGAGCTGCCTTGATTTTAGCAACCAGGTATGTGATCGTTGGGTCTCACCTTCAGTAGATATAGAGATTCCGAGCTGTTCCAATGACATTGGAAGGCCTTCATCGCCTTCTATCGAATTTTCAGCAAGAAATTTTTCTAATAATGGCTTTTTTTAAGTTGAAAATTTTATGCCTAGTAGATCAGCTTAAATAACTCAACGAAAAAAAAGTAAATTCAACGAGCCTTGGTTTTCTGTTCGACGATTTTCGGTACAGGGCTCAATAAATTTTTTGTTTCCTCAAAAAAGTTTGGACTTGGATTCAATCCATCGTATTTATATAACCATGAACTTATCGCGTAATTGGCCTCTTCTATACGAATTTGAGCGTCTTCCAAATAATCCTAAATATTTTGTTGTAAAACTTGTCACCATCTTGTATCACATGTGTCACTGTGACACTGTCACGAAATAAATAATGCTGACCATATATGAAGTTTCAATCTGATCAATAGCACCTGGAGCGGCGCCAAACATTAGAAGATCTTCTTCAAGTTCCTCTTCGTCTTCTTTATTCATTTTACTTGAAGAATCGCCAGCTGCGAAGGATAAATCTTCATTGATACGGAAAACTTCGTTTTTCTGTTGCCGCTTAATAAGCATTTTTGGAGTTAAGTTCAAGAATTTATCTGCAGAAAAAACTAATTGTTCATTTTGTCTTTTTTAAATTATTTGCATATAATGATTTTAAATTAATAATATATCATCGTTAAACCATCTTGTAGATAATTTCCTGATAAGGTTCCGTTGAGTCCAGAGCATGTGTGTACAGGGAATAAGATATCTGAGAATAAGTTGAAACATAAAATCTTCACAATTTATCGAAATCAAAGTTGAAAATAGAGAAAGTGCGGCCAGGCATTGACGATGATTTGAAGCTGAATAAAATTATGTTAACTATTTTGTCTAATTCTATGCAAGACTTAAATTACCTAATCGTTGCGTGAGAGTTTCAATGATAGGAACACCTTCATGTTCGTGTAAAACTATAAATTGTAAAAGACACTTGAGTAAAGGCTTCGAGGTAATTGAACGGATAAACAGTTCCAGATAAGCTGTTGAACATAACGATTCTTCTGGATTTGTATTATGCAAACTTGGACCAAGAACTAAAATACCTGTTTTACTTTTCCATATCATATAAATTACATAATATAATATAGATATGAATTTTGAGATTACCTGGGACTAGGAATCCAGAATGTAAAAACGAGATTAATGATTTCAAAACTTGTGGTTCAGCCAATTCACAAACCGAGTTTATAAATAAAAGTGATTGCATAAACGAGCGTAATGATGAAACGTTTTCCCAATGATATCTTTCCAAACTACAAAATTCATCGCCACGAAATTCTAGTCGACGGGGAAGTGTGCTTTTGTGAAAATTTCATAATTGAAATTCTGGTTAAGACCGGAAGTTATGTTGAAATTAATGCCTGTAAAGTCCGGAAAGACCTGCAGCAAGGACTGGACAAAAATTTGAATTATTGGTAATGTATTCAGATACCTCGTCACATCGTGCTGAATGACTGAAGATAAGCAATAATGAGTCACGTGCTCGATTTCCCACTTGGCCGTCGCGATAGACATAGCTAAGCAAGAGACTGAATAAAAGAAATCCAGCTGGGCCTTGATCGTCTTGAGAAACGCAGAAAAATACTGGTAAAAGTGTTGGATCACGGCCAATCCAGAGACATAAACTCTAGAAACAAATCAAAATATTATAATTTTATCGAATTAAAACCTGTAGAAGTTGTGATACAAGTTCGTCGGCTTCAAAATTGACTGGAGAGGTCTGATGATATGCCAACAATGCAAAAAGAGGTTGTAAAAGAGGTTTATCGTGTAATATACAGCGGGCGGAATCAGCAACTAAGACTTCATACATCCTTAATAAATTATTTGCTTACACAATAATTGACTCGTATATAAGGCCATTTGGCGGACTTAGATTCTTAATCTTAGAAATAAATAGAAATCAATATAAATGACAATATAAATCTAAACCTAAATAATATTAATAATTTACTGGTCATTGAGCCCGTTATATTATTTCGTGACACGGGTCAAAAAATCTTTCGGATAATTGTTATAGTTAAAAAATTAAACTAACCTTAATTGATCAACAACGCGTTCAATTTGATAAGCGCCGGGCTGAAGGGCCCAAACACAAAGACGTTTGAAAAGATTTTCAATTAGACAGAATTCCATTATAGGCCCAAGATTCGGAGTTTCTCGAAGTTCAGCCACGAGAAGCTCAGTAAGAGATAACAAGTTCGCTCTTACCGAACTTATACTAGCTTCGATTGAATCTAAACATAAATTTAAATATTGATACTATTTGACGGCTTTTTGTTCGATTGTTTAATGTGATTTTTCTAACTTACCAATATTTCGTGTTCCAGTACTCCATGGTCCCGTTGCCTCCAAAACTGCTTTGACTTGCTTCCAATGTTCTTTGAATGCATCAAAACGAACATCTTCAGCTGCTTGAGCTGGTTGACTCTTGTTCTTTTTTAGAAAATTGAACATTGCCGAACTTTTTTGGTTAAATTCACTATTAGGTCTGTTTTAGAATATATTTAGCGATTTCTCTATATTTAACCAAAACCTTTTATTTTTCAAAATTTATTTTTGGTTCGATCCCCATCAGAAAATCATATTATCTCTATCTACAAAAAAAGAATAAAAGATTCGAATTCATTTCGATCGATTATTGGATTTTTTACTGTCAGAATTAAATACGAAATGGTCAAAACAGTTTCGTGGCAGTCAGAGTGAACTTATAAAATGTAATCTAATAAGACGGATTCCCTGGAAAATGAAAACTGTATTGAGTTTAATTTACATGTTAGGCTTTTAGGATGAGAGCTCATTACTGAAGACACCTTGAGATAAACCTTTGAAATCACCTTGGCTTTAAAATTCACAATTGCTTTATGGTGTCCAGTCGCTCACTTTATGCAAAAACTTCCTATTCCAAAGTGAAACTTTTCTAAATATTACTAAATATCATAGTTTCTAACAAATGATAAAACGCTTGGTAATACTCTTATATACACGGTGAAATGAATGTGTATGTTTTAAAATCGGGCTAAAATATCGAAATCCGATGAGCAGTATTTAGCTGTACGAAAGGGTAAGTGCATAGATTTGTACAAGTCATGAGTCTATATACAGAATGTTCTCAATAACAAATTTCAGCTTATTGGTTCACGGGCTGGTTAGGATTAAAGAAGTGAAAAGAAGTTACAATTTCTGGAAACATTTCTCCGGTATTATAATGTCGGTTTTCGGATCGACCAAGACGAAGGGCAAACGGTTGG
>SCLD01088388.1:0-13920 GCA_004367895.1 Oikopleura longicauda | reverse complement strand
ACGCTCCCTGCTAATATGTTTCATGGTCCAGTCAATAGTGACCATTGAAACGGTCGACAGACGTAAAATGATTGAGGGGTAAGTCACCCATTTTGATGTCGTTTATGATCGTTGTTCTGTCCCTTCCAGGATTCAGCAAGATCAGGAAATAGTGGACGAGCAACTCTCGAATTTGGTCCAGTTTTGTGAGTCCGGAGCAGCACAGGAATCGAACTACAGTATCAAACAATGTAAAATTGGCCAGATATGTAATACTAATATGTAAGCTCAACATACAGGCGCGCAGAGTCCCCCAAATGCTTTGCAACCTCGTCATTGGCCTATACCAGGAGAAAATCGCCGAAGAAGAAGAAAAACAGGCGAATGAAGCAATGCGATTGATGGAGTAAGTCGCACTTGCATGCCAGACAATGATTCTAAGTACGCTTTCAAAAACAGGGGCCCGCTGAGCCGCAAGGAGCGCACGCCCGAGTACGACATACTCAGCTCGGTGCGATTGGCGGCGGCACGGGAAAAGGCGGCGCGTGAGCGTGGACTATTATCACAATTGAGAACGGATTTTCAATTCTAGTGTTTTAATAACCCATTCGCGGGATTGATATCATGTGGTAAATCCGCGGCGACAGTCAAAGAATCTGCTGAGTGGTTTTGACATGTGATGAAACGCGCCGTTTAGTTGCAAAAAGTGTGCTTTCCTTACTTTCTTACGATACAAAAATGGTTGTTTAATGCCCCATGTAGAAAATTGTAACTATGACTGCTATATATGTCTGTTTTCACTGTCCAACAATATCAATTAAAGCCACAATCTTGTACACACAAACCTATTCGTTCAAAAAATATAGAATTCACCGCAGCTTTGACAAACACACGTGCGTTTTTTATTGCAAGCAAATAATGCAGGTTTATGCGTCATTTTACTCGTCAACAAGTTTCGACTTGATGTCGGTCAAGATTGAACTTTTGTGGAGCAGACATTGCTGAATGTAAATGTGATTTCGACCTGTTTGAGTTTTTACTAAAACTAAATTACCTGGATGTGTTGTTTCTCGTGTTGAAGTGCCTCCTTCTCCCTCACGTACTGCTCTTGCATTGCCATCATCTCACGTCGCATTTGATCGATTTGCAGTTGATGTTGGAGTCTGACGAATGAATGAACAATAGTTAACCAGCCACTTGAACTTACCTCTCTTCTGTCAACTCATTCTTCAAGTCCATCATTGACAGCTCCATACTGCTCCGTTGTTGCTGAAGCTGCTTCACCTGATTATTGAGCAGTTCGACGATTCGCTGCGGATGTTGTTGTTGCATAGTCTGCTGATTTGTTCCGTTGAGACTGAAACGAATGACGTCAATGAGCGCATAAGAAGAGAAAAAAGATAAAAACAAAGTTAATTGCATTTCTACTTTAAATCTTACGGATTAAGCGCGTTCAGACTGTAATTCTTTAACGGCGCTGACGGCGTGAACGGTTTCACTTGGCCAATCTTCATCTCAATTTTATTCTGACCGCGGACGACCGGGTGGCCATTGGTTGAGGAAGCGGCGTGAGTAGTCCCATTTGATGGAACCAGCCCGAATATTCCCCGACTGGCGCGTTCGTTTGGCGAGCTCGGTGCCGAGGTGAAGCATCTCGAGAGGTCAGGCGTTGACTCGGATTGAGGCGGACGAAGGTCGATTTGGCAATTCGGTATTTTAAATTTGACCGGTACGCCTTTCGTCACAATCGGCCGATCGCGGTTTGTCGCGCCCAAATTTTTCATTTCAACCTCGCGAATGTAGCTCATTTCGGCGGGTAACGAGTGGAAGGAGTCACGCCTCTCTAATTGGGGTGGCGAGATCTTTCCACCAGCCGGTGGAGAGAAGAGCTCCTTCTTGACTTCATTACTTGACTGGCGAACGTGCGGAATGCGCATGTGATTTCGATCGGCCTTTTCGATTAGTTTCTTTGTTCGCGACGAGAGCCCATTGAATCCGGTTTTCTTATTCGCCGATAGCATGTTCGGGGTGACGGGAATTTTGTTGATCAGTGGATCGGGATTCTCCAAGAACTTGGCCAAATCGGTGCGGCTCCAGCACTTAGCAATTTCAATTGGCGTCTTGTGAAACTTGTTTTTGCACATGGTCGAGGCGCCAAGTCGCAACAGAATCTCGGCGAGAATGATTCGTTCATGATCGAATCGGCCATCATCCCACCACGCATCGCCACATGTTTGAAGCAGACCCTCGTTCAACAGTTGATCGTTCAGTTTCATTGCCGTCTGTATCATTTGAGGTGGCATGACGTTTTAAACTATAGTTTATAGAGCTAATTAGACAAAACTAGCTGCACCCCATCCCTCTTCCACCAATTTCGAGAAGCCAAGAGTAACCAAGGCGAGCATATTTCGCCAGAACATTTCCGTGTCGGCTCCCCTCGTGAACAGTGTTTCCAGCTGCCGCGGCTTGTCCACAAGTGAATTCGCAATCAGTACGCGGATGAGCTTGGAGCGACTGTCGTGACGCGATTTAACAAGTCATTAACGTCGTGTAATTTACGTGCACACACATTTGGCTTAATTAACACCACGACTGCAATTTGTTATTTATTCCGCGCTTCCCGAGCCGCCTGCCAGACAACGCTGAGCAATTTGCCGCCTGTACGCGCGAGATCGGCACCGGCGTGAATCTGCACGTAGGGATCGCCAAACTGACCCGAGTCAAGTTTTGGTGACATGTTGTAAAATTGTACGTGACTGAGATTGAACGAGTCAGCTTAGCGATCCCTCGATCAGACAGCGGACAATGGCGATGATGGGCGTTCCGTGATTAGCTGTTAAAGAGTGGTGTTGACGGGGTCAACAAGAGATAGGTCGCACTTTAACCACACAGTCCTGAAAGGGCGATTTGAAGGATTGAATTGCCAAACGAGTTGCAGTAGTTCACCGCGGCTCCGTTCTTCAACAAGTATTCGCACGAAGTGACGCGGGACTCGATGTTATCACGAAAGTAAACTGAAAACGGGAAATAAATAAAACTATCACCTAAAATGAACGTAACGGTTCAAGTTCACTTCAAACACAAACCTAAATGTGCTAATGGAGATGTCGCCCATCCTCCTGACTTCGGTATTCCTTCCATGTTCACCAATTCGGGACTGATTTACAACATACTCTTAGTACGTTTTATTACTCCATAGTTGCTTACTTTTGTTTCACATAGAACCGTATACGGTCAATGTTGGCAGCCCTGTATGATTAACAGGTCAAAAACCTATTTTGAATTTACTGACTATGAACAAAACTGTAAAGGGTCCAAGAATAGACATCAACAATTTGTATCAAATTCGCATTTAAACTTGTTGACGTGTTTATAAATAGAATCGCAAACTTGAGATTAATATAGGATTACTATGCAAGGATTTTGCAGGTTGAGCCGTTTTGCCTGATTGCCGACATGAAGTCTTCTTCCATTTCATTGAATGGTATGTCGTCTTTTATCATCATATTTCTCTTTTTGTTGCTAAATTATGTTTCTACGTGTATGCAGTTAGCGACTTACACCTTTGAACTCAATGGCTGAGATGAGGCCCCTGGCTCAATATAGTAGAGTCACATGTTTTTCTGTCTATGTGTGGGGTGGGGTACTCAACCTCAAATCGCGTCAAGATTTGCATCACTACAAATGTACAGTGTGGACCAAGTGGGTGGTCAGTGGGGCGCGAAACATGTTTCGGGTTATATGTTCAGCTGTAGACCACTTGTTGCTCATTTCGCGTGGCGGACTCATTAAGCCAATATGAAGGTTAGATAATAAACAATCGGTTTTCTAAATTCGCTTTAACTGAAGGTCGATTAATGCAAAACATGGCAAAAGGTCGTCGAATTCTACTTCTTTAGAAGCTGACAAATATTTTTGACAGTGTCGGGGAAGTAGGAAAACGTAAATCCAGCTTCGTTAAAATTTAATGGTCAAAATCAAATAGTGCTGTAGAGCTCGGAAGTCTCAAGTGTAAACCAGTCCGAGACAATCCCATACAAAAACAAATTTGATTGTACTGAAATCACAATCAAAGCGTGTAAGTCAATCACAGCACTCAGTCTGACGATGATCTCGTCCTACTATCTCATGTTGCTTATTATCTCCATTCAAAAGTGTCCTTTGAAGCAATATGCATAAACAAACAACCCTGCCCTATCAACACTCCATGATGACATCTCCCGGCGACATCTCACACGCCACCACCATCGCCGCCGACGATACATTTATAAACGTCGAGACAAATGGTTCACTTCATGATTAGCAAGAGATAAATTATTCGTAAAACAAAAAGAAAAAATAGCGGATCGCGCCCAAACGGACCTCTTACGGATCAAGTAGTTCTTTCGAAAATTGAAAATAGAGCTATTGGTGCGAAAGGCTGCCGTTTGGCCGTTCAGTACACTCAACACTATAGTAGCATTAACACAAGGCATGCATGCACGCAAAGACACACACTCATACCTCATTATTCACTTCCCAAAGTTTAGTACTAGAGAATCACAATGAAATATAACGATATTCAATTTGCGCTTTACCGCAAGCCACAGATCTGGGATCCTATTGAATCGGTCCAATTCGGCGATCAATGGGTCTTCGCCGGTTTTTTCGATCAAAACTTTGCAGGCAATAATAACAACTCGAGCCTATTTTGGTTCGCCATTGGTGAGGCCAGTTACGTCAAGTTGAGTCTAACGCTTGGATAAAGCACAAATTGTTTTGGCGACCATGCCCGTCATTGTTTCGTGTTTTCGCTCGTGTTTATGTGGTGAGAAGTACGCGTCGTGGTGTGAAACGTAAGTAACGACAGATATATTGCTGTGAGTATAAATCAATACATTAAGATTTTTATCGGGTATCACATCATTCCTCGCCTTTCTTGGCGCATTATTGGTGGTGCTGGCATTTAAATGCGACGCACGGGTTCTGCTACAAGTAATGGGATCAACTACACATATATATCACCAATTTAATTCAAAGTTAGTTAAAATCCCATTTACAGCCGGTGTTGGCTCGTGCATTGGTGTAATCGGTGCCACATTCTTCCAAGTAGTGCTTGTCATTTACCTACTCATCGTGACATGTCGCGATACGGAGGGTTGCAGCTGTGGCAGTCGTCTTTGGACTGTGGTCACCTTTGCCTTTCAAATCATTGCAGCCCTACTCGGTGTCATTCTCTCCATTTTGCCAGGGCGCAGTCCTTTCTCTCTGTTTGTGTATGTGTGTTGAGCATCGATGAGATGAGAAATGACATGATAGATTGTCATCTACGGGTTCGATCGTGCGTTTAACACCGAAATGCTGGTAGATTGGACCGATGACATCACCGAGCTTGGGCAAGATCTGCGCGGGGATATTGTTGACACGATTGAAGAGATGACACAAAATTAAGAAAGGCGGACTGCGTTTATTAACAACCTATGCAGTTTATAAATTTGAGTTTGAGTCAAGTGTGTGTACTCCTATATGTGTTCTATTGCAGGATAGTACTCTAAAACACCATTTGTTTGTAGCATTTTGTTTTTAGTAAGCGTGCACAGGGGTTGAAGTTTGCATAGTTTTTTTAAGAGAAGTAGGTTTTCAGAAGTCATCCTTTTCGAGCGGATTTTCATCATTATTGCACATTCGGTATTTACAGAAAACAGGACCGGCAATGACCAACACACCCCATAGGGCGGCGCCAGTGTAGAAGAAGCCGGTGACGATTGGCTTGATTTGGGCGAGTTGCTCCTCGGGGGTGACCGATTCGATGACTTCGTAAAGATAAACACCAAGCAACGGGGTCGCCACCAGCCAAGGGAACACGACAATCCAACCAATAAATTTGACAATTGATGCCCAGATTGCATCGCGTTTTGACATAACTAGTAAATAAGCGGCTCATTCAGTGAGTAAATTAATCAGAACATACCAAATGTAAGAGTTGTTCCGCCAATAATGATACAATCAATCAACTTGATTATATACGACGCCACCACCAGCTTGGCCCAGGCAAAATCGCCTGGATAGTTATTTGTCGCCGACAGTGACGGGTCAATGTCCGAGCATGTCGTTGATAAGCGGCAAACGAAACATCTAAAAAGGAGAGGGAATTATGACACAATGAAAATATTTAACTAAAAAAGTGAAAACCAATCAAACCTTAATCCACCGCGGCCAGTTTCAAGGAGGAAGATCTTGGCGGCGAGACAAGCGGAAACAATGTAAGGGGCAAATGTGCCGAGAATGAAGGACGACCACTCATCCTTGAACCACATGTCGGCACGCAAGGCAACCGAGACAATGCAAAGGAAGAATCCAACAATCGTGAAGACGATAAAGAGCACTTGTTGGAGTTGTGATACGCTTGACGAAATATCTTCAAACCAGCCTTCTTTTGACTCTTCTTGCCACTTTTGATGTTGCTCGTAGAAGTAACTAAAGAGATTGATCAAACATCTTAGTTGATAAATAAGAGCTTACCTGAGAGTGTGACAGTGATAGGACTGGCCATCTTTTTGACCGCCCATCGTGAATTTCGTATGAACTGTTTCGTTCCCATAGTTGTATTCCATTTTGTTGGCCATGTATTCAATGCGCCATTTTTGATACTTTTCGAAGAGGACCTTGTTTTCTTCCGCTTGTTTCGCCAGATCTTGCTTGGCTTCTTCGCGCTTTTTCTCTTCCTCGGGGGAAAGTGTTGGCTTTGGTACTTTTGAGCGGTGTTTTGTCTCACTCGTTACTTTGGTCGGCTTTTTAGGTTTCGGTTTGGGCTTAGGCTTTTCTTTTTCGTCTTTTGGCTCATCTGAAGTTTCTTCTTTGGCCTCCTCGTCGGATGCTTCAACTTCTTCGACTTCTTCTTTGTCATCTTCTGTGACATCGTTTTCCGATTCTACTGTTTCTGCCTCAGTGGTAGCTATGGTCGTCGTCGCGTTGGTCGATACCGTCGTGCTTGGCTTAGTCGTTGTCTTCACTGCTTTTGTGGTTGTCTTTGCCGAGGACCAATTGTGCCCGTGTAGTCCGTGAATGACATTGCCAAAGCCCATTAGTTTAGCGTTCTCTTCCACAATGCGCTTCTCGTGTTGTTTCGACTGCTCCAGTAGCTAATTGAGAGTACATTTTTAGGTCCTGTCCAAAAAATACCGATCAAAAAACCTCAAAGAACCACGTTTCTTTCAGCGTATAGTCATCGAAGCCAAATGTATTCATCTTTGGAATTGGTTTATTGTTTTTGTTCGTGTCATCTTGCCAGTGGACCATTGCATGCTTGTAGCCCTTGCTTTCAATCACTTTCGTCGTGATAATGATATCGACTACGTAAACGGCAATGGGAAGAATGACGCAAACGAGCACGCCGAACCACATTTTAACGAAGTTCTTCAATTTGGTCAATTGGCCGCTGACGCCCTTCTTAAATTGGAAACAACTTGTCATTCCCCTGAAAATCAATCGAATAATACCTGTGATGTTGACCCGCGCCGTGTAAGTGTATTTGACGGTTCCATAATTTCAAATTGATTTGCTGGCGACGTCCCATTGGCAATGGTCAGCTCCTCGTCCTCGTCATCAATCAACGCTTGCTTGTCTTTGATGGGGCCTGCGCTGTCTGATTTGACCACGGGCGCTGAAAGTGGATAATGTGCATACTCATCTCACTGTACTTAATCGAAGCGAACAAAAAAGCTCACCTTTCACTTCGGACTCTGGCTCTGGCTCGGAATCGTTTTTCTCTTTTGGCTCGTCAGTCTGTTGCTCCTCGGATTGCTGCTGTTCCGTGACCTCGGCGGGTTTCTCGTCAACCTTATTCTCGTCCATTGTCGGACTTTTTTTTACTGTGTCGCCTTTGGTCTCCTCGTCACTCTCGCTACTACTATTGGCCGCGTTATTGGCGTTGTCGTTGCTCAATCCACTCGCGAGTCCGGAGACGATTGCCGTGGTTATGTCGACTTTGCGATCGTCAAAAACGTCCCCAGTTGGTGAAAGCGACGGGCGAAAGCTTTCCTTGAATAATAGTCGTGGTGAATAAAGAGCGGGTTTTTGGTTAGAGGGGGAACAAATTTAATCACGAAAATAATTATTCGACATTTTTGTTTTGTTTTTTAACACAAAACAGCGATGCTGACATTTGGCGCTATGGCCCTATATATTGCTACATTACCTGATTAGCTGGATTTGCTAACGGTCTCTCTTGTCTGCATTTAATAATGTTAGAACCACAACATGTAAATGATTACTTTTTTTTCGATCAAACACAGTCTCTGTGACTCTCAGCACAATCCGACCAATGTAGGTTATTTCACTCTACTCGCCTTGAACTCATTGGGCCAGATTCAAATTTTGAAAAAATATTATTTGACCAATGAGACGTTGGCGCAAAAGTACTCCGCCATCCAATCTAGAGCCCAAGCTTATGTAATCAACATCACTCCGCCGGCGAGTGGTGGTGGTGTTCTCCACCATTTCTCGAGTTTCTCTTTTTGCCACCACCACCAAACACACCGACGCAAAATATCGAAACTGATAAAAAAAGGTGGTCGAAAATCTTCATCAAAATTGGTGTCTTCCATTCTGCGTTTAAGACTGTGTTTGTTTGATTGGTCGTATTCAGTCAGTTGAGGCTTATCTCTGATGATCTTTACTCTCCATTATTCATCCTTCATTTTACGCCTGATCCAAAATGTGGCGAATGTTGGTCAAATGTCCGACGATTGGTTGGAAGTGGCGGAGAGTGTGTGGAATTCACTCTTGGTACACGCCTTTGTCTCAGGCTCCAAAAATCAAGGACTTCGGAGATAAAATGCAGTGCCCCGCGGCCAGCTACATTTTTATCGTATTGGTGCACGATACATCGTAACAGAAGGAAAACACACTGAGACAAACGGCGTGGAGGAGGGAAGAATGGAGAAGATCGATAAAATTGATGAAAGGAGAGGAAATGAACGCTTTTAATGGGCATTACGTTATTTGACGCAATTTAACGTGATTAGAACGATTGGCATCAGTGATAATTAAAGGTTCATAAGCGAAGGTGTCATCTCATCAAAAAACGACTTTTATTGGCCAACGCTTCAATTAATGGTTAATGGAAGATTGCCAGAGTTATGTACAATGAGGCTAACGCATTTTTTATCATAAGAGATTCTTGACTTGGCTAGAATCCGCATCGTCTTGTAAATCTTTTGCCTTCTCCTCCGCCAGCAAATCGGCCGACGTGATATTATAGTTATGTTCGTTTTCGTGCGCTTTTTTATGAATGCGGAACAAGACGCCAGACGTGAATTCTTGATCGCAAAACTCGCATATCTAAAAACAAGTTGCGTTCAAAATTCGTACTGTAAAGTTCAACGATTGCGCTCACCATCAAATCATCGGCGGGTGTCTCCTCCAGCACCGTTCGTTTTGCGGGTAACTCGATTTTCATGTTCAGTATGTCGCGCGTTAACTCGTCCTCATCATCGTCAAATTTGATGTGTGTCTGATGTCAAGAGAATAAGACCTATTTTTTTGATTTGAAACCAACCTTTTTGTGAATATTGAGCATACGCTCGGACCAGTACTGCTTGCCGCACTCGTCACATTTGAACTCGTCTTCTTGTTTCTTTGCCGCCGTACACTCGTGATACTTCAACATCATATCCGTCATGAACGATTTACCACATGCGTCGCATTTGAACGATTCCTTTGGCTTGTAATCATTATCTGAACCATTATTATAGATAATTTATCATAACCTCCAAGTTTATTATAGTGTTATACCCTTAATTAATACCCTCAATTAAATAAACTTTACTCTTACCTTCATCATCAGAGTTGACAATAGTGGTGACTTTGCGTTCGACTTTCGGTTGTGGTTTATTCGATTCTTCGAGCATTGCATTGAACTCGGCCCGTTTACGTTGCCGTTCTTTGTCAGCCTCGGCCCGTTTTCGATCCTCTTCAGCTTCTCGACGATCTTCTTCATGACCGTCTTTATGAATACGCAGTGTCGTTTCTGAGCGGAACTCTTTGTTGCACTCGTCACACTTGAATGTGCGTGGCGTGTAGCTTTTTTCGTCGTCATCATCATCAATTTTAGTCACTCGGCTACGGCGTGTTGTAGAAGGAGATGTTTTTTCGTTGTCTTTACTCAGCTTATGCGCGACTAGAATATGATTTTCCAGCAGATTGCGACTGCTGAAACGCGTATTGCACTCGGTACATCGAAGATTATCCTCCTTCATGGCTGGTTCAGTTTTCAGTTTTGGAATTTCTAAATCGTCAATGTCCTCCAAAGTCTCTTCCATACGATACTTCATCGACATGTTCACACTAATAAAAATGTAAATCACTAAAAGCACTGTTTTTTACTCACCGATTGTTGAACGTTTCAATGTCTTCTAAAGCATGCCCGTTTCGCATGTGGAGTTTGAGCGTATTTTCCGAGATGAAACTTGCGTCACACTCGGGACATTCGTACCGTTTTCGCGTTTTAACTGGTGCGGAATTGACTGGCTCCTGGGCGCTTTTTTGATAATGCTTGTACTCGAGGGGATGCGAGTTTTTCATGTGGATCTTGAGCGTTCGTTCAGAATCAAATTGACGGTCACACAATGTACACTGAATATTGCGCTCTATAATAAAGTATTTTGTTCAATCAGTTACCTTCATGATCACTTCTTCAATGTGCGCCGTTTCTTCATGTAGCATTAACGCCTTCTCCGTGGTAAACGTCTTTCGACAGACTTTGCATCTGATCTCCAACTCCTCCAGAAATTCGTGCGTTTCCATGTGAACTTCCAAACTCTGTTCCGAGCTCAACATTTTGCCACACTGTTTGCACTCGTAACCGGTTACATCTTGATCGTGTGCCGAGACTTTATGGAATTTGAGCTGCGCGGCGGAGTCAAATGTGCGGCCGCACTTGTCACACTCGTGTTCTTCCAGGTTCTTTATCAGTCAGATTGTCACCGGAGTAGCATAAAACTTAGGAGTCAGACTATTAGTCTCGTTCGAGTTAAAAAATCACGATTTGATATCGTCGATATGACAATCAATGCCTTCATTAGTTTATCGTCTTCATGTTGTTTCATATGAACATCCAAACCGAGTTTAGTTTTGAATTCTTCCTTGCAGACTTTGCAAACGTGTGCATCCTCGTGTTTCCGCATGTGATACTCGTACACCTCTTTCGAGTCAAACGTTTTACTGCACTTTTTGCATCGCCATCCGTCTTTTTTGTAAAAGCGTTCATCTTCGAATTTGTTCGTTTTTGTCACGCCCTTTTGCTCCGCTTTCACCTGGTCTAGTTTGATCTGGTCGAAATCGAGTTCGGGATGGGCCTTGAAACGAAGATTTGTAACTTGGTAATAAAAACTCAGTAATAAACCTGGTTGAAATGCGCTTCCAATGAGCGTTCCGTCATAAACAGTTTGAAGCATTTCGGACATTCTTTACGCTGATCAGCCTCGTCCTTGTGCTCCTGCATATGAAGCTGGTACGACTTTTCCGTTCGAAACTTCCGTTTGCAAAGTTTACACTCGTGTGAATTCTCGCGCTGCTCCATCTCCTTGGCCATTTGTTCGCGCTTGTCCCGCTCCTCATGGTCCAACTTGTGCAGGGTCAGCTCATTCTCAGTCAGGAATGATTGCGTGCAACGATCGCACTGGTGATCGGGCGTTCGATGCGATTCCATGTGAATGGCCAGGGCCGCCTCGGAGCGAAACTGTTGTCCACAGTTTTTACATTTGATTTGCGTCTTGTGACGACGACGAATGTGTGCCTCGAGCTGATACGTCTCTGAAAAGGACTCGCCGCACTGTTCACAACGACAGTAATGCGTGTTTTCAATGTGCGCCTGTTTACTGCGCATTGTTGAGAATTTTCGACCGCATTGCTCGCACCACAGGTTGAAATCACTCTCGCGATATTGATGCGATGATTTCAAGTGGACTTTCATGCCTTGGAAATTGTTGAATCCGCGTCCGCACTCGTCACACTCGAAGGGATGCTTTTCCTTTGGCCTAGCCGGTTTCACCTCATCAGTGCTGTCCATGCCCATTTCCTTGCGTCGACGCGAGCGTTTTGACTCGCGTTCGCCTTCCTCGGCGTGGATCGTCATGATGTGGACGTCGACGGCGCGTTGCGTGTAGAAGGCGTCATTGCAATACTTGCAGAAAATATTTTTGATGTCCGAAATGGCTGAGACTTCTTTTTCGATTTTCATTGTGGATGCTGCTTTGCGATCGTTGATGCGCTTGATGAAAGTGTCATAATCTTCCAATTCTTCTTTCTTCTCCTCTTTCTTATCACTGCCGCGATTGAATCGACTTTCCAAATTGTCCGGCAGCTTGACCCGATACGATCGATCTTCTTGTTCATATGGATCCTTCGCTTGAATTGATCGCCATGGCGTTTTCTTTTCCAGCTCCTCCTGACCGACGCCATGACCGACGCGATGAGCATTTAGCGATCGTTGTGAGGAGTACGACTTGCCACAGATGTCACATTTGAAGTCGTCATCGTCGTCATTGTTGTTTATTGGCTTGAAAACGGGATTGGCATGTAAAGAAAACTATTTTTGTTACTTTCTCAAAAACTCAGACGATTTTTACAAAAACTACACACAAGTAACACAAAAACCGATCCTTTGGCTTGAGTTTGGACGCCGGATCATAGTCACCGTGGAACACCTTCATGTGCGTGTCAAGCGCTTGCTTTGACGTGTACTCCTTAGCGCAGACGACGCACTTGTGATCCTTCTCCGTCTTCTCGTGCATTGTCGTTGCATGAATGTTCATTGCACGTTCGGAGACGAATTTCATTCCACAGTCGGGACATGCATACTTCTTCGGGTCGTCATCGAATTTGTACTCCTCTTTTTTTGCCGGTTTCGTCGGTTCCGGCGCTTTTCGTTCGACACTTTCTTCACGTTGATTCAATCGATCATACCGTGCCGATAATCCGTCGCGCGTGATCTCCAAAGCACCGTCTTGTTTTTTCTTGTGTTCGCGCTCCATGTGAAAGTCAAGCATGACTTTGGTTTGGAATGAGCGTGAACAGTTTGGCTCTGTTTGGCCGTGATTGTCAACTTGTTCCGATCATATATTTCGATGATTAAATTAAATTTGACAATCATGGCGCCCTTTACAACACAATCTCTTCTCTTCCGACGAGTTCATCATTGAAATTGCCGCCCGGGCCGACGTCTCCGGTCGGCCGCGCGTTGAAGATCGCGATGAAAACTCCATTTCTGCCTCTGACGTACGATCGCGGCTATAACAGAGTGTTGTGTCATTACTGGCAACTGATTTCTACGACGACAGCTGTTACCTCATCTCCCTGACACGGGAACGGGAGCGCTCGCGACGGGCCGACCAGGCCGACATCTCCGACTCTTCCGCATGGGTCTCGTGGTGAAAGTTAAGTGCACGTTGCGAGCGGAATTCCTTCGATGATTAACGACGTCACCTCTGTGTACAGTTGTTTAGTTACCTTTCCGCATTCTCTACACGTAAACTCGCCCATTTCAGTAGTCAAATTAGTCTAACTGAATCGAGATAGAAAGAAAAGAAAGAAATGTGCCGTGTTTTAACCCCTGGCGACTCAGGTTCTAGCTGTTCTAGCAGGTTCACCAAGGGTGAGGTAGTCAAATGTTGAACAAAACACAGATAAATAGTTTATGTCAGTAAATTACATGCATTAACGAAAATTAGGCCCAGGTTGACTCATGCTGGAATTTCAGCGTACTAGAAAATAAAAGTCGTAGGTTACATGCTTACAGTGTGGAGCGTACTACTGTGAGAGTTCAATACTATTTCACACTGTATTCCGTGTGGCTCAGCTTCCAGCCATGTGTGTACTATATGCCACGCGGCCACGTACCAAGGTTAATGTGTTAATCCAATGCGTGATTCAACTAACTGGGCCATGCCGCTAAAACTAAAG